>BMAW01074535.1:261096-284082 GCA_019974015.1 Nephila pilipes | reverse complement strand
TAAAGATATCAACTGAACGTGTACATCATATCATTAACGAATATTTGGGTATGAGAAAGCTCTGTGCAAAGTGGGTGCCGCGCGAGCTCACTTTTGACCAAAAACAACGACGAGTTGATGATTTGGAGCAGTGTTTGAAGATGATCAAGCGTAATAAACCCGAGTTTTTGCATAGATATGTGACAATGGATGAAACATGATTCCATCATTTCACTCCGAAGTCCAATCGACAGTCGTCCGAGTGGACTGCACACGATGAACCCGCTCCAAAGCGTGGGAAAACGCAACAGTCTGCTGGCAAGGTTATGGCGTCTGTATTTTGGGATGCGCATGGAATAATTTTCATTGACTACCTTGAAAAAGGAAGGACCATCAACAGCGACTATTACATAGCGTTATTGGACCGTTTGAAGGACGAAATCGCCGAAAAACGGCCGCATTTGAAGAAAAAGAAAGTGCTGCTTCACCAAGACAATGCACCGTGTCACAAGTCAGTGAAAACGATGGCAAAAACCCATGATTTGGGCTTCGAATCACTTCCTCATCCACCGTATTCTCCAGATCTGGCCCCCAGCGACTATTTCCTGTTCTCAGATCTCAAAAGAATGCTCGCTGGGAAGAAATGAATGAAGAAGAGAAGAGGTGATCGTCGAATGAAGAGGTGATCGCCGAAACTGAGGCCTATTTTGAAGCAAAGGACAAATCATACTACAAAAATGGTATCGAAAAGTTGGAGGGTCGCTATAATCAGTGTATCACCTTTGAAGGGAATTATGTTGAATAACAAAAACTAATCCTGCCAAAAAAATGTGTTTTATTATGGTAGGCCGGGGACTTTTCAATTGACCTGTTAGAACTGCAAATTACTAAATCGCAAGAGAGTCGGAAAAGCTGTTAAAAATTTTTGACTTTGTGACTTTCCTGTCTTCCCAAAGATGAAACAGGGACATCATTCTGACCACAATATGAAAGTTGCCATTCTAATCTATTGTCGACAACAACCACTAGAATTCTTCACAATCGTATTTTCCCGACTCGTCACGTGTTGTCATAAGTGTTTGGAAAGGAATGGGAAGTATTTCGAAAAGTAAATTTATTGTGCACAGAAGATACATGTAGCTTTCCGGTACAGCAAGAATTGTGAGAATTGGGATGCAAATTTAAAACGTTATGGCCACAAAAATCGTGGATAATAAATGATGCTTTTAACAATATTTATCTTTACATTAACACTGCAAAGATTATAAATATATTTGGAGTCAAGTATTTTATATAATTATAATTATTTAGTGTAATTCGATTTATGTAATAATTATTAGTTGCTTTTAAAACTCCGATGTGTCTCAATTAAGAATCAAATTTTATCGTATGTGAAAATTTGGAGAATTAGGTTTCGAATGAAATTGTATAATTTAAATTAGAGTAAACTGAAACTTTTCTCTTTTAACTCCTACAGAATCCAAACTCATGTAACATTTAGAGAAACCTAAGTTTGTTTAGCATTTTAGAATATTAACATCAGATTCATTAACTGGCAGAGGACTACGTGGGCAGGAAAGAAATTTAATTATTCAATTAGAGGAAACGTTCAATTCGTAGGCGTATGACAATTTGGCACTGATAATTGAATGTTTGGTTTGTTCTCTGTATAACGAATTCTGTTAAAAGGGACTTGAAAATAAGACATTTTATTCTGTCTAGGTAAAATTTTGAGTGAGATTTTTTTGACAGTATTTCGTAGGTATTGGTATGTAACAATCCAGATTCACAAAAAATTGGAAAGCTGTTATATGAATGATAAGTTTCTATAAGTATTTCTGTACGTCTTGAGTATTGATCATACATAATCGGTACAGATAGAGATTAGTTGTTTTTAGTTGTAAGAATCCTTTTATTTAAATCCTTAGAGTCAAATGAAATGATACGAGTGTCATTCAATAAATCCTTAGAAAGTCCAAGATATGGTGCTCCTAGCATCGAAAATGATTTGATTTTAGTCAGCCTCATGATTCACTAGACAGCTGTATAAGTCTCATGATGCCTTTTGCCCCTCAAAATTTAATCGTCATAGCTTTTCCAGCCAATGGGGCCATCTTCGTCATTTATGGAAAAGATAAAACCAAAAGTAACTCAACGTTTTGAATTTTACTCGTTTTCCAGTGCATAATGATAAATCCAGATCACATCGACGGTGACAATTCGACGCGCAGCAATTAAATTTTGATATGGCTGGAAAGAATTACCAAATCAAAACTAACTTATAAATCAATGTCAAATTAATTTTAGCTCCGTTTAACAGATGGCAGCACCCAATGTTAACAACAATTTACCTTGAGGATGCCATCTGTCTTCAAATACAGCTACTTTTTTAACCAACATCGCATTTATCTTTGTTCACTTTACCTTTAGAAGTTAAATGCTCTGAGTTTCTGAACTAGCTCTTATAATGTGTATTTAAGAAATGCTATAGTTCGAAAGTTTAAGTCGCGAGTTTCATAAGCAGCCCTTAGAATATGTTAAGTTTTTAATGAAGTACTCTCAGAGATAAAAATTGCGAGATTTCTCATCAGATCTTATAGAATATATATTGTAAGAAATGCAGTAGTTTACAGGTTCATAATAAGTTCTTATAGAATATGTTACGTAAGAAATGTGTGGCAGCGGTAGCCTAGTAGTTAAGGTCGCATACTCAGGGCGTCCGAGTCCTGATATCATTAAAGATCGCCATATAGTAGGGTTGATAGACGATAAATCTGCTCGAGGTCCCAAAACTTCAAATTGTAGTGTTGTTGAAGTTTGGAGAGGTCATTTCGTACATCCACGTTACTTGACCAAGGTTCAAAATTAAGAGGACCGTAACCAATATTTCTCGTTTTGCTTCGCAGTGAGACGTTAATAAAATATTGCATAAGTAAGAAATGCAGTAATTTAGAGGTTAAAATCACAAATATCCTGACAGGAGTCTTTAGAGTATATTACGCAAAGAAATTTACTATTTCAGAGGTTAAGGTTGTGAGTTATACCATGAGTTTCCTAAATAACCTTTAAAATATCTTATGTAAGAAATATTGAAATTAAAGTCGCTAGACTGTTAATCAGATCATATCATGAGTTATGAAGAAATGCAATGATTCAAAGGTTAAAGTCGCAAGTATCCTAATAAGCTCGTAGAATATGTAAAGTAAGGATAGAACTAATTCAGAAGTAATAAAGTCGCAAGGTTCATAATTAATTTTAAATTTGATTCCCCTAAGCACCTTCTTGCATAATGAAGGTTAAATGACATTTAAGACGGAACAGACATCTAAGTTCTCATTTAGCTAAGAATACTGTGTGTGAGGAAGTTAGAAGAATGAACTTTCAATTCAGGTATCGATAAGCATGGAGTGTAAGTTAAGTTATCATCGCTATGAATTAGGAGGTTTAATATGAATATACTTAGAGATAATGAAAATTTAAAACTCAACATGAATGAAAAATGCTGCAAGCAAACAATTATTCAAAAAACATGTCTACACCTTTTCAGTGTAATATACTCTTTTTTGGGAAAATTATTGAGTCTATAAATATTATTATCAAAATATTTAAGCTATTTAATGGCAATTTAATACTCTTAATATCGCTCCAAAATTGAAATGCGTATTTGAAAAATTTAAACTACGGGAATTCTGTGTCGAATAAACGCTACATGTGCAAAGATTGAAGCATGTAGATTTTTAGGTGAATTTGGAAATATGCTTTTATCAATATCTCATATGTAGTTAAATATTAAATCTTTTTTTCTCATATTAAACACGAATGTTTAATAATTTAAAATTTGATTTGAAATTGAGATTAATAATTTAAAATTTTTAATCAAAATATTATTAATTTTGTATTATATATATATATATATATATATATATATATATATATATGCATTACCTTTTATTGTTGTAGAGTCAATAACCAATAAATTTTGGCTTTTTAAAATCAAAATATGATAAAGAAGGAACCATGCTTTCTCTAACACAATATACTTCAAAATTGTTTCAGTCATTGAATGAGTACAAATATTTCTCATTTGGTACATTTGTGTTCATTTATAAATATTTCGAAACACACAAGGGTTTCGTCATAATTTAAATATAGGTTTTTTTTTTTTTTGTTATTTAAAACCCTACATTAAGTTTATGTCGGTGAAAACGTAATTTGCTTGTTTTGTTAAGTAATCCTATTATCCATCTCGTTTATCATTTTAAATCTCATTCGAATCGCAATCCTAAATTTAAACTTAAGTTCATGTTCAAATAAAATAATTTAAATAAACAATTACGTTTCAAAATAGAGTTTATTAATTATTTAAAAAGGAAATACGCTCAACCAGTTTGAAGTCCTTTGCAGAGACTACTAACAACTTTTTATAATATGTCAAAGAATAATCTTACCGGAATACGACGCGAGAAATTCCTTCAAATGATTGATTAGCCAGATATGATTGGATCCTAATCTCAACAAATCACGCAGACACGCAAAAAAAATCTCATGTACACGACACTAGCATCTTTCTTATTACCGTCACCACTATTATTTCTCAATTGAGCTTTCTGTCGCTTTTATACGACTTGATTAATCGATTAACATGACTTCTAAAATTTATTTAGCTTTCATTACTACGTTTCATTTGATTAGACAAAAGTTTGAAACTTAAATATGAAGTCAGGTGTTAGTTAAGGGAAGTTTCGTGATTAACCCACGTTACAATTTTCTTTATTATCATATAATTCATTTCCTGTGTTATCCTTAAAAGTTTACCACTAAAAATTTTATTATGAAAACGTAATTTCCGTAACTGGACATGGAGCATCGCAAGCGCTCCTAATATTAAGAATTAAATTCTGGGCACGTAGCCAATTCAGCAAAGAAATAAAATTTACGTTATGAATTACATTAATCCAATTTTCCAAAACAGAAGCTAAAAGTCGAGACGGCACTTTTACTGGAAGAACACCTCTTAGAAGAAAGTTACCACCTTCCGAATTAACAAGACGAATTTTCCCATTTACCAAGCCCACCCAAAACTTCCCACTTTTCCCAAGTACCCTTTCCATTGTTAGCTTCATCACAATCAACGTTAAACCCATTTTCCATATCGTTAACTGTTCGTAATAGTCTCTCTCTCTCTCCTCGATTATACCATGGAAAGAGGGGGTAGTACACTAATTGATAGATAGTAGCAATAGACCCGGGGCCCTATATATATAATCGTCCCTTTTACTCTAGTTTGGGATGGTGAGTTAATGTCTCCATTAAAGGGATAAGGTTTGTGGGATCGAACCCTCCATTTTGCAGTGGGGAGGAGTGATCCCAGGCAAGAGAATGGATGTCCCATGCCTTCCACTAATTGCGGCATGTTCCTAAATAGAATGCAGTAGAATTGGAGGTGCAGGGAATTTGAATAGACTGATTTATTCATGCGCCCCTAAAATTAAAGCTATAATGGGGATCCTAGGTGATTTATGGTGTAAGCGAGTGTTGATGTGTGACGAAGTTGTGGTGAGGGGTAAGCTGATTTTGTTCGGCTGAGTATTTGTGCATTCGAATTGTGACTAAAATCGTGCGGGAAAAAAAGTAGAGTAAAATATTAATTTACAAGCTATTTGTGAAGATGTTTCTGTGCTATTTGAAAGTAAGGTTTTGTTGAAAATTTGATTTGTTAGATAGTGTCATAAATCACTTTAGTTATTTTGATAGTCCACAAAAAAGAAATATACAAATAGTAGTTTCATACGAAAAATAATAACACAGGAAACATTTAGGTGATTAAAAAGAAGTTTTTAACAGAATTTTTGACACCAATGGTAACACATTAAAAACAATCGCCTTGTAACTTAGTATTTAATAAAAATAATAAGCACTGTACAATAAATTATGTAGTAGAAATAATATGATAAATTTTGTATACTATTATATAAATCGATAATATAGGTTATTCAGTTGATTAAAAATTGGCCAATGAATCAAACTAATGACCTAATAGAACCATAATGCTCGCATTATAAACAACGTAATTTTATCAATACAGTAATTTTCGAATTAGAAAATACGTATGCATTTCTTTTAGTATAACATATTTGATAGTAATGTTTCATTCATTTTATAGCAACCATTTCTAAAATATTTTGATACTTTAAATTAGAATTATCATTTATATAATTACAGAATTCTAAAAGGTTTTTTCAAAATTAGGTGCATTGAAAATGTTCTGTGATTTACAGATTCAAAACACAAAATCGTCCAAATATTAAAACCGATAACATGAAATAGCAACTCTCAAGTTATACACTAGTTTTAATATCAAATCAGTTCAGAAATATTGAGGACTTCCTAATCTATTTTTGACGAATTTCACCGTTTAGTCAAATAGAGTGACTTTAATAACGTCATCATTATGGGACTACAACATTTGAAAAATTAATCCATCTAGTCGTTATGGTAACTAAGCGTTTCAGAAATATTTCTGGGAAACATTTTTCACTCACTGTTGAAAAAAATGAATAAAATGAAATAGAAATTCTTCTTTCAATAGCTTTTAAATTAAAAGTAGAGACATATTGGTGTTTGAATGTCAGTTGTAGTAAAAGAAATGCTGTATAAAATATCCTCATATGGCAATAAACTTTGTAAAAGGTGATACGTAAAATTCGAAACGAGAAAGTATTCCAATATAACAAGAGAATCCATTTACCTCTTTTGATGTATGTAACTCGCAAAATTTAAAGGTATTAGAATTCCTCTTTTCCGAATATCACGAAGCTATTCTAGATTATTCAGATATATGTTCGAAAATATACGTTCGTTCGTCAGCTGATTTGATGTAGCGATGTGCAAATGGGAAAAAAGTATTAGCGAAAGAAAGTGGAAAATATTTTTGATCTGCCTTACTGTGCAGAAATTGATTTTTCGATTATAATTACATCTTCAGTTCAAATCTCTAAATTTTTTTCACATTGCAAGCAAAAGCAATATAAAAACAAACATTAACTTAGGAAAGCAGTTTAATTCGATTTTAAAAAAAAAGGAGAAACATATATCGTGAGGAATAATTCTCTTTATAAATATTGTCAGTCAAATAATAAAAAAAATTCTGTATGAACTAATGTTAAATAAAATATTTTTTAAACTTCAAATTTTTCATCCAATGATTATTTTTTTTAAAAATAAGTCTGGTTTAAATTTTTTTAATGTACAAGGTTTAATTGATTTTTAGATGGGCTAAAATAAAATATTTGAATACAAAACAATTTTAAAAAGAACACATTCCAAAATTGTTCGTTCTTATTATAAATTGATATATTCATAACATAATTTAAGCAGTCATTAATTAAAATAATATCATCATCTTTATTAGAAATCTTTTATATAGTAATTTAAGCGAATCAATCACGGATTTTTCTTGTATTTTAAAGTAAAAGTAATATTTTTAAATATGTAATCTTTAATTGAATGATTGATTGGTTTTTATTAACGTCGCACTAGAATCAATACGAGGACTATTAGCAACGGACTTCGCAATTTTGAGCCTTGGTCAAGTGATGAATTTTAAAGCCAAAAAATCCATTAATTGAAACAAGTATTGAAATGCACTTTAACTGAAACAAAAAAATAATCCACTAATCATAATAAAAAAATTTAAAGTACTTTATAAACTTTTTGAAAAAATTTTGTTTGCAGAGCTTAAGTAAGTTAAATAAATTTAATTTTTTGAAACCTTTATATTACAATATAAATACTTATGTTCTCTTTCATACTTTAAAGTTACAATCGTAATGAAGAAACCTTTGAAATGATTTAATTTTTTTGAATTTCAATTCGAATTCAAGTATTCTCTAATCATTAAAATCGATCTTAATGAATTAAATCTCATAAAAGTACTTTTCTCGTGTTTATATCATACATGATTTCCTTTTGTCTTGTAGCGGATTTGTTTATGTATAACATATATTTCTTATTGATACGCTGACTAGCCGAATTACCCAGTACTGCGTGTACATTAAATATTTTTTTCTTCTAGAAACCATTCTAAAGTAATTCAAATGTAAATCTCAGAATTTAAGATTTATTATCAAAGCTCTTCTCTCATTTCTAATAATTAAACATTAAATGAAGAAAATAATAACAAATATAGAACTGTCTTAAAAACCATAGAAAGTTTTACCAGTGTTTCTATTTAAATATATACATTGAAGTACAAAATTTCATGTTATACCGTCTAATATCGTGCGAGATTTCTCTCTGCCCAGCAAAGTGTTGTAATTCTGCGTGATTTAAAAGTCATTGGAAGTCCGCAGAAGAAATATTCAGCCAAGCCATGTTGACTCTACAGTAACACTATTATTAATGGAATTCTAACGATGAATGCTGCTGGAGCTAGACGCATGAAACATTCTATCTCGGAAAAAATCAGGAAATTCAATATTCACCTATCCACACTGTCAAGAGTGTGTCAAGAATATATAATTTCAGGAATTATTTCCTACCATTGACAACGCAATGACCGACCACATCTGTCTGGTAACAGTGTACACTACGCAATTATCGCTGATCTCTGTCACTAAGTAGCCGCGGTCAACCCTGTGTACTATCATCTCTTACCAACTGGAATTGTGATTCATTTGATCACGAAATATTTCTCTAATCATCTGATATCCAACTAATATATCTACAGAGTTGCTGCAGCCGACGAAGTGTTCGTGAAGGCATACTAGTTAGTCTTTCTGCTGCCGTATCCCATCAACACCTGCACGGTCCTCAAGGACGTGTTTGCCATACATCCCATACTGATAGCTCCTGTTAAGTGACGTATTATTGCTTGAACAGACATCTCTGGTCTTGTTCATTAAGTAGATGTGGTCGGTCATTGCATTGTCTATGGTAGGAAATAATTCCTGAAATTATTTACTCTTGACACACTCTTGACAGTGGGGATGGAAAAATATTGAATTCCCTGGCTTTTTCCGAGATAGAATGTTTCATGCGTCCAGCTCCAGCAGCATTCAGCTTTCGAATTCTATTAATACCCTATCGTGCGGCCAAAATAATGCCAGAAATCTTTTCATACGAATAACTTCAGTATAAATAAAAATTCTGAAATTTTACTGCCTACTTACACACTTTTTACTCGATATAACAGCCACCTGAATATTTACATATTGCTATCCTATGACTGCGCATTTCAGTGTACATTTTTTTAAATACTGATCATAAATAATTGAGTTACAAGCAATTATTACTAATTCAGCAACAGAATTACAGATTATTTTTTAACCTTCAAAATTTAATTGAAACATTTCTACCAATTAAATAACAAGTTTAATTTGTAAAGAAGAAATTTGGTACTTGCGCGTGTGTTTAATATAAGTCTCAGCAGCAATTAGAACTAATACTATTGTGGAATCATTTTCATTGTGTAATTTAAATATGAATTGTTAATGTGTTGTGCCTTACGTATATATATTTAAGTATTGAAATAATAGAAATACTTTTTGGTAACTGTAAAATGTCATCATCATTAGAACAGATATCACAAAGTATACATTAAGAATTAGAGTCAGAAATGAAATTAAATAATATTTTACATTCACAACAATTGCGGAATTAATTTTTGAATCATGAAAAATGCCTAATTTTGCAGATAAAATTAGTTACATGTTACGTTAATTTTTTGCAAAAATGAAACACAACCGTTTTGAGAATCTGAAGGAAATTTCTTATGATTTATTTCTTTTCCATACAATACGCTGTCTGTACATAATTCAATTTATAAATCCATAAAAAAGTAGGTTTAATGCATGCAAATAAATATAAATAGTATAATATTTTATAAATCAATTAAAAAAATGTTACATTATTTTATGTTTAAAGGAATTCAAAATATTTATGAGAGGAAATTGATATTTATCTACAAATCTCTCTCTCCCTAGCGACAAGAATGTTGCAAAATATTTGAAATATGCATTAAAAGAAAATTGCTTTCATTTATTTAATGACCAGAAAATAAAATCCAGTTGTAATTAAAAATCTGCAAAGCGACTGATTTGATTTTTCTTGCTCTTATTTCATATGGCAATACACGATAATTATATTTCCAATGTAAGCGATCACATAAGTCATCTTTGGGAGATTGTCGCCAAACCCCCTATACTTTGCAGAGATTTTGAATGAAGTGAGAAAAGATTCATATAGATATGATTGAATAAAAGAAAGAAAAATACGGAAATCTAACCGATTACCAAAATCTGAAGACACGCCAAGGAAACCCTAATTAATAAAAACAATTTTAACTATCGAGATGAAAAGGGTAGTCTCCCACACGTAATTGTTTTAAATTTAAGAATAATTTAACTTTAAAGTTCACTGTGAATAATCGGAAATCATTGAAAAAGCAAATACAATAATCAATCTTTGGGCTAAAATGATTTATTTCCTGCATATATTTACACAAAAGAAACAGCATTGGGTTCCTGCGCGATGGTGTACATATGATCTCCCGCAGCAGAATAAGCCACTTAACATATGTGTATCCCGTTTCTCCACAGGAGGAAAGCCGTACAAGTACTCTGCCTGGTGGCGCTATCTAGAAGTTGTTACATTAATAAATGACAACAAATATAACCACTGGTTACAACTCGTTTTTTCAGTCCCTTTTCTTTGATTCTCGTCATTGTATAAGTTAAAGCAATACATCAACAGGTTGAAAAAAATGATTTATTTTTTATGTACTTTAACCCTATATATATCTTTAATCGAAATTTATAATTGTAGAAAATCATTATTAGAAATTAAGTTTATATATATATATATAGCAGTAATTAAGGAATAACGGCAGAATAGACAAGAAAAATCTACCGAAATATTGAAGTTAAACAATAAAGTACTGTATAAAATTCTACAGTAAATCTAAATGATACGATTTAATATTATTTGGACTTTTTTTTATCAGATACGTTTAGATAGTATCATGATAAAATTAACAATTTTATTATAATTTTTAGTTAAATAAGAATATTTCTCAACCACATAAATTATTAATTTTTATTTGTGTCTATTATCAATGACATTTTCATTCATTAGCTTAATTTTCAGGGCAAATTACTTTTTTATTTTGAGTTCTTACCATACATAGAACTCAATATAAGGTAAACAATCACTGTAAAATTCTGAAATTGTATTAATCATTTGAAATACTGCGTACTCACAAGAAATCTATAAAAGTATCACATAATGAAAAAATAATAACATACTCGCATATCAAGAAGTTAAATCTTTTTATCATTATTAACGAATTACAAAAATGAAATGACAACATCATGATAAATATTGTTGGCTATGAAATTATTTTAATAGTTAAAAATCATGTAATTATTTCCATCAAACCAATAAAAGTTCGAGGAAAAAAATAACGCGATTTCAATATAATTTTTACAACCAATTTTGTATATCTGAGCACTCTATTAATATATTTATTGGTGGAAAGCTTTAAAATTTTAATTTTACGACCAAATGAGCAAAACCCTTTTAGATATTATATATAATACAAATAAACAGAAATGTACGTTAGATAATTTCTATAACCTCCATTTTGTTATGCAAAATATTTATAAATAGACAGAATTTCGGTTTATATTTAGAAATAATAATTACTAAATTACATTTAAATGAATGAACTGGTAAAAATTTCTGTTTCCAGAAGATTTATCCAAGAGACTTAGCATTATTTCTACTTGAAAGCTACCCATATAAGACTACGCTCTCAAGACAGACTTAAGATATAAGTAGCTATTTTTATTTCTCTAAATAACGCACAAATCCTCAGCATGTAAAACGAAAATAAACGTCAGTTTAAAGTTCACAAAACAGTTTCACTTTTAAAAAAAATTTGTAAATCGCAACAAAAAAATGCGAGAAGTTAGAAATTATCCTAAATTTTAAGTCGCCATGCTCCAACTGATTGCCACAAGGGGGGTTGCTGATATTCTTCACATAAACTAGTCTTAATTCACAACATAAATCTCTTTATCTCCAACACTCTAACATCGCCATTATATTCTCAACTAAAAGCCTGATATTCAGCTTCGCTTTTAACATATTCGCATAAGCAATTTTGAAATAAATATATTTGTAAACACTATGGTAGAAGTCGAATCGATAAAACCTAGTAAAACTATTTTCAATGGAGCAACGAAAGTACGTAAGCCTCTTGTTTAAAGATATAAGACCTTTATTGTTCACATAAAATGTATTTAAGATATATATTTTCACTAGTGGTACTTTTAACTCAGACATAAAATAATTATTCTGTATTATAAAACTGGTATTAAATAATTAATCTTAAAGTATATATATATATGTATTACACACATACTAAAATTAATTATTTAATACCAGACTTGTAATATAGAATTATTATTTGAAGTCGGAGTTAAAAGTGATACCAGCGATAAGGTGAAAATATATATCCTAAATACAATTTATGTGAGCAATAAAGATATATATATATATATATATATATATATATATATATATATAATGCCAAAACCTGTCGTGATCGAATATTCAAATAGTCCTTATTATAAGATATTCAGCTCTATCAGTAAGAAAGAGCCACAGAAAGAAAACTTTGTGACTAGCTTTTTTATCCATTTTCATAAGCACGGTAATAAATAAACAATCTTTTACAAAAAGCTATAGTTTACTACACTCTACAAGCTCCGAAACAAAATTCGAACAGTAGAATTATAATTTTTACGTATTACCTTTTTCAAAATCAATTATTAAAACAGTTATAGCAAGCGATTCATTTAAACAAATGTTAAATGTTCCACAACCAAACGATTAGCTTTTAAAAAAAATTTGAAATAAATACTAAAATTAAGACAAAAGATAAGATTAGTCTTAAGAAATGTTTTACTAAAGTAGAAGATTATTCATTAAAATTATATTACACACACACAATAATGTAAGTTAAATCAAGTAAGTTTCAAAAAACTATTATTATTGCATTGGTAAAAACATAAAAATACTAAAAAATACAAGACAGTAATCAAGAAAACTAAGACTGCAGTCCAAATAAGAAGATATAGCCCTGCAAATTAAAAATAGTTTAAAGTATTGTTTTTGGCTTAAGTTTATTTATAACTAATTGGATAAATCCAAATTCAATACAAAATCTCAATACCAAAAAGTAATTAAACAAATGAAATAGGAAGAATGAAAATAAATAAATGTGTAAACAAAATCCAATTGTCATACAAAAACATTCTATTAAACTTTAAATATACACATTCTATTATCACGAAACATAAATAAATCTGTAAAATGTGTGTTTGCCTAGCATATTTAAACACACACACATATATATATATATATATATATGTGTGTGTGTGTGTGTGTGTTAACATTTATAACAATAAGATAAGCACTCAATGATATTTTACATTCAGTGTACTTGTATTAATAGAAAAGGATGAAATATATTCATGTAGTTTATGTAAGTACGAGTAAAGGCTGTCATGAAATAAAAATGTTGCTGACAGGTGGGAGATGATGATTTAATGTCGTGTAAATATAATAATAATGATTTATACATTTAGTTCAAGTCTAAAGACTTCTGTAAAAGGAAAAAGCAGACAAGAATTAAAATTGAGAATTTAAATAAAAATACTTCGTAAGTCTTATTATGATGATTAATATACTGTAGAATAAAATTAAGATTCAACGCATTCTTGTAATATTGAATATATATTAAACTGAACAACGTGTTAACAAAGTATAATTTTTCTCATGATTTTCAGAAATTCGAATTCTACCGAATATAGGATTAAACTCAGGTGAGATTTTATTGCAACAAAAATTCCCAAAATGGGTAATTCGTGTTTTCCTAAAAAAAAATCGAACGGTATTACTTTTTAACAAAACCTATTACTAATTCGTATATACCTGATAATACTTAAAATTTACAATGTGATTACGAAACAACACATGAAATTAGTAACGGTAAATTATAAATTAAAATCAACAAAATTAATGTACGCTACACGCATATTGACCAAGTATTTTAAAACAGAACAACACCAAAAATATTTTGAGTAGAACAAAAAACTTTATTTTATCCCATCTAAAACTAGAAGTCAAACTCTGATTATTATGAGAATTCCCATTTATTAACTATATTTCACAAAAGTCTTTAAAATTGTGTGATGTTACAAAGCATTTTTAAGAATTCATCTGCAACTGTATAATGAAAAGAATCTACGTTTGAAGATGATAGAATTATATGCGAAAACTTACGAAATATTAACAAAGATTTTATTTTTTTTCCCGATATTAACATCGTTTTCCATTTTGATCAATTCTGTTTCAAGCGCTGTTAGGGTACGTCTTCATCCCATTCGTTTCATATAGAACAATACCTCTGCTTTCCAAAAATTCGATTCTTCTCAAATCCCAGCCCGACATCTCAACACAACTCTCCTCCTTTTCTCTTTGATAGAGATACTTGAAAATGAGAATGTCCCGGTATATCATTAATATAATCGATATTCAAAAAGGAGAAAAATACAAGCGGAAACATTCGCATAAAAGGGGATTTCGAAATCCCGAGAGCAAATAATGAGAATAAAACAAAAGATTTCGCTTGCTAAAGGCAGCCGTTTCAAAATCAGAAGACATCCATTCTTTAAGAATATGATTCTGGAAACCCTTTGCTCCGATTTCGACTACGAAATTCAATTTCGAGAAATGCAAAATCCTTGTTAAGGCACCGGAATCGGATCAGAACAAGAAATCACAGTGATTGGATTAAAGTCGTGATCTCGAAACTGATATTCATTGCTCCTGGGGGTTCGGGAAGGGAGAGAGAAGTCATTCTCATTGGCTGATATAAGCAAAGAAGAATGTTTCCCATTAGAAGAGAATCTTGCAAAGAGTTCGAAATTCTGCTCAAAAGCACATATAGGTCGTCGGCGGATTGGAGTTGAATGACCTTTTAAGTCGTCTTAAGAATGTAGATTTTCGTTTTCTACAGTATAAAAGCGCACTCGTTTTAAGTGATATCGATCAGACATTAAAGCAGGATGTCTAATTTAAACTAGATGTGCTGTTAAACATCTGGTAATATAATCACTGATAAAACGTAAAATGGAATTCAGTATGCAGTCGTCAATTTAAAATAGTTCTTAGTTCGAAAGCGCTTGCATTGTCTTCATTCCTTAAGCCTATTTATAATAATATTTTCATAAATGTCATTTAGCATTTTCTCTTCATTCCTTAAGCCTATTTATAATAATATTTTCATAAATGTCATTTAGCATTTTCTCTTCATTCCTTAAGCCTATTTATAATAATATTTTCATAAATGTCATTCAGCATTTTCTCATATTTGTATTCAAATCACAATATAAGGTACATCATCAGAAATTTTCAAATTCAAAGACAGTAATTTTGGATACGAAAGACACTAAATATACACAAAGGCTATTAGCGATAGGTGTCGCAGTTCTAAACAACAACTGAGTGGCAAAAATTCATATTTAGATTTAATGGAAACCCGATAACTAGGATACCACAATCTAAAACCAGGAGACTATTACTGAAAAAAATATATTTTGTGATCAATCGCAAACCGAACAAAAATTTATTCGAAGTTAATATATTTGAAAATAATTTTAGAATTAAGAGATACTTCTATATGAGTGATAAAAGTTTGAAAGGTTTCTGCATAATAACAATTTAAAAAATAGGCATTTAACTTTTTTTTTTTTAAGAAAAAGATAATTTTAAGGGAAAATCATGCTAAATACCGTAATATATGTAATGCTAGTAATGAAATAAATCATGATAGGCTTTTTTGTTTACGATTAAAGTATTAAAGAAAAGTGTATACAAGAATAATATCTTTTGCTATTAATCAAAGGACATAAAACAAATTTATGTCTGAAAAATGTACAGAATAATTTCAGTACTAATATTAAATTTGCATTGGAATTTTAATTATGTACCTTAATGTATTCTTATAGAGATTTTTTGCATGTAATAAAAAAGTCGTAATTTTGTAAAGATGTTTCTTCGTATATTTGAAAAATCTATGCTTTTTTTTCCATTTTAATAGACATTTCAAGAGATCAAATCTTATATAATTTATTTATCACTGTACTTTTTAAATATTATTATTTGTATAGCAAATTTCTTTAACGAAAAATTTGAGAAATTAAGTAGTAATTAATGCTTACATGTTCTAAAAAAATTACAAGTACATCTATTATACAAATTATAGAACATCATGAGTGAGATTGCTTATTAACGTCGCACTGGGAAGCAACACGAGGGCTTTGGCGATGAATCTCATAACTTTTAACCTCGATAAAGTGACGAGGATGACACCTGAGCTAGCACCCCCTCCGAGCTCCGCACCACGCCTTGGAAGGACTTTGAGCCGCGACAGATTTAATGGGCATCAGCCCCGAATTCACGGCGGGTCTTTAGTGGCATCAGAGCTAGAATCCACGACTCGAAAAAAACTACGCCGATTGTGAATTAAAAGACCATGACCACTAGGTTTCAGCAAAAAATTAAACATCTTGAAGCAATATTGCAGACTCAAGTTGAATTCATGAAATGATCTTATTAGGGGTTAACATTCAAAAATAAATTTAAATACCACAATTTAAAAGTTTCTAAGTGATATATCGAAACAAAAACGAATAAAATCAACTTTTTACATTAGCAGAAAATTTATTAGATCATAAAACTAGTTCTCATAACCAAACCCTCTTAACTCAACAGTTTTGACATCTTTTCTGTTATCTTCAGATGCAAATTATTCTACTAAAACATTTGACTTTAAGCACAAATTATTGCGAGAATTATCCATTAAAAAATAATTTATTACATTAAAACTCTTCTATAACTTTTAAAAAGCAAAATATTCTGATTTTTTCCCAAACATTATATACTATTCTATTGAAAATCGATTGAATATTTTAAGTCCATTTGATGACAAAACTGAGAAATATAAATCAAAGCATTAACTGACGTATCCAAAGACAGGAAACATAATGGGTATTGCTCCAACAAAGAAGGTAATTATGGTAAATAATGATTACAGGAGGTATATCCAATACAGCAATGTCTCTAAAGAAGTGCAGTTGTTTCTGGAAGGGCACTGTATTGTCTCCCATTCCACTAGAACAGATGTTCGTGTCAATAGCCCCTTTCCCCCATCAAGTGTCTGAGAGCAAGAAGACGGCCAAGGGTCATTATCGCCATACATCTTGAGGAACACTCCTGCCTGGCAGGATGGGGGGATAATGGCCCCTCTTTGGATCTGTTGCATCAGGACACACATTTCAATCCCAAGAGGAAATAACTTCGGGAAACAGGATGTCTTTCCGGGTTCATTTTCACCAATGGTCTTGAATTAATCTGTTTGACTCTAATCACTGGTTGGAAACTGTTTAGACAAATGTAAGTAACGGGTTTTAGTCAGCTTGGGTGACAAGCGTTTTCTTTCTTATTCCAGGATTTGTTTGTTTGTTTTTACTCTTTGGTGTTTAATGAGAACTGGTAGACTGATATTTTTCGTTGTGTCATTGATATCTTCTCTCATATTTAATTATATATATATATATATATATATATATATATATATATATATATATATACACACGAATATGAGTTTTTGAAATTAATTGCATTTAGTAATAAAGTATCAGAAGATCGCATAGAGAAGAGCGAGAGAATAAGTTCCAATCAAATATGATAAGATAGAAATGAATGACAAAGTTGTTAAAGAGAATGCAGTCATTTGAAATTACAATTAAGTTTATTAAAACAGATAGGTTAAAAGTTAATGTTAACATAACTCTAAAATTGACATATGAAAGGGATGCGATTTATATTACTCTGACTCTGTTCTTTTTTTAATTCGTGTTATACATTGCAGTAATTGGGACTTAAATTATTGTATGTCTTGAGGTAATATGGTCTAAGTGTGGGAATATATATATATATATATATATGCGTGTGTATCGCGATTCTAAATAATCTTCGCGAAGAGGTGAGATGAGTGTCCGATGAAATCTTGTGAGTGCTTGTGTCAACCTAGGCGGAAAACCCCATTTAAATGAGTCGCTGGGATAGCTAAGAATCAATACATTGAGAAAGAAAGCACCCTTTCCTACCGTATAAAACGACAACATTTCGGAGAATTCTGTGTACCATCACCCTCCACGGATTCTTGATCTGTGAATTTAAAGAATTAAAGAGGGACTGTCCCAATTTAAGAACTATTTTTTCGTGATCGTGGGAATCATGCATCAATTGTAACGGAATAATAGTTGCTCCAAGATTCAGTTGCAAGAAAAAATTGAAAAAATCGTTATCAGTCGTTTTCTCTGTTGGTAGATATGAGAACCCTTTCTGTTGATATAATCAAAATGTTTATTTTAAGTAATATTGCCATATCCCCCCCTTAATCTATAACTGAGTAATATTTTTTTAAAAAATTAAAATATTTGTTATATTTTTGATATGAATGTATTAAATATTTTATAAATTTTTAACATGAAAGAAAGTTTGATGCATCTTAAGTCAGTTAATTGCAAATTAGAAATTATAACAGCAGATTAAATTTTTTTCTTACTTTTTTATGAGGGTTAAAATCCATTCATCGTAAGAAAAACTAATATTTCAATACATAAAGGCTGAATATACTTGTAGAAAGCAACCCCGAAGATCTCCAGTTATGCTCTCTGGTATTAAATATAATCACGCGATATGTTCCATCTATCAATGTAAGCGTACTTCTGAATTCGTTGACTTAACCTATACAACTTCTCACTCTTATCACTAACCTAATATAAAAATATTCACAGTTCATAAATTTTATATCATCCAGCTGATTAACTATACTTCAATATTTCAATTTACAGTAGTCATACTTTAATGGAAGATATTCTCAAATCGTATTCTTCAATAATGGCAGATAATGTTCGAGCTTTCATGAGACAAAAAACCATGCTAAATAATTTATTTTATACATTGTTTTACAATAAGTAAGGGCAATTTAATTATATAATTATTTAGTTTAAATTTTTAATAGCTTTCATAGTTAATCTGTTTAGTGTGTAAGGAATGCGAATGTTCATTTAAGAGAAGTTTTGAGGATTGAGGAAACATCTCTATTGTTTCTTTTAAGTCTTATAACAAATTGAAAACTTCAATACTTTCTCTGTAACAAAATATTCTAATTTTTCAAATTTGTTTCTTACCCTTCTGTCAAAATAAAAGTGAACCCTGATAAATATTTATATATATTTTAAATTTATTACATCTCTTGTGAAATCAAAATCAAGTTTTACACATACCAAATTATATAAAATCACGAAAAGCACATTCTTTGACGTATTAAAATGGAAATATAGTCAAATAATTTTTCCACAAAATGTAATAAATCGATATAAGTTCTTCAATAAAACTAACACAAAGGCGTATTAAATTGCTTTTAATTGTAGCAAAAGGTTCTGTACTATCTTAAATTCAGACTATAAAAATTCATCTTATTCTTGTCTTTCTTTTGAATGCATGTACTTGATTATTCAAATTTCTATTCACAGGTCTTCCAATCCAACAGGGGAAAAAATGTACCAGGAAATTTCTTCAGAAAAGAAAACTCCCGACCCTCCCTGAAAATCAGCACATGTCAGCTCTCTAACTACCCTTCTTTAATAAACCATGACTTGGACAGAAAAGTCAGTGATCTCTTCTGGTTTGCCGGCCCACTTTTTGACAGGAATTGGCACCCGACTTCTGCACTGGCTGTGTGCCAGCTGGCAGGACAGGGAGGAGGTGGCAGGCGACGCAAGAGGCGTTAGATGAAATCGGAAGACACTATGGAATCGCTACTGCAATTCTCCTCAACCGATCTACTTTAATTACGTAGCACAAACGAAAGAAAAGAGAAAGCTTCCTTATTTACGCATTTCGTTCTCTGGCGTACTTAAATGTCACTTCGAAGAGAACTGAAGAGCTAAAGGAAATCATGTGTGTTTACTATAATTTCGAGAGCAATTTAGTGGATGAAAATCGTTTTTATGTGACATTACATAAGAAGAAACCCATAATATTTAGAAATTGACGTCAAACTTTTAACAAATGTAATAGATTAGAAATAGTTTTACAAGACGACATTTAATTAAATATAAAATAAAAAATAGGGCCAAAGTTTTAATTATATCACATGATCCTACTCTTTCTGATGTTATAAATAACTGTCAACAGCTTTTTAGTTCTTTACAGTCTGAATTCTGCTGATAAAGTCATATTCAGTTGCTTATACGCTTTAATTAACGAATTAAATTTGTTGAGGAGTTTTACACAAATTTAGAATACAAATCTCTCGTTCAAATACATATTTATTTATTGATATTATTATTATTATTAATATTATTATTAATAATAATTACATATCATTTAGCAGACTCTTACTTACAGGACACTGTTTTATTTCATCACATGAATCTTTTGAAACTTTAGCGAATTTGTACCCAGCTTAAATATATTTTTCACAAGTTATAAATATCTTATTTGATCATAATTCGCTTTTAATTTTCTCTACTCTTCACTTCAGAGCATCTTTACTATAATGCTGTGAACTAATACATTTTAATGTAATTATTGTTAACAGCTTATAAAACTTCAAATACACATTATCTTAAGTTTTTTTAGACCATTTGGAATATCTTTACGTAGATGTTAAGTTTTCATGTTAACTGATTAAAATACTCTATATATTACTAAATTACGTCTCTTTTAATTAAACTGTGGTCATTGTCATGAAATTTCGGTGATACAAAAATTATAGATTATTGCGACTATTTTAATTTTTAAAGAAACTCTTTATACTGTCCTATAACTTTAAAATATAGGAAGTGCACGTAACTATTATTTCCATTTATCTTCAATTTTAAAAATTTAAAAAGTATTTTACTTGAAACTGACTCAGCAGAAATCGAAGGTGATGTAAACATGATCTCAAAAATACGCATAGGCTTTCAATATAAATACTATAAAAATGTACAATGTGTAGTATAATAAGACTTAGACTACAAAAAATAATAACATAATTATTTATTCCAATGAAAAAATTTGTAATGTTTGCTAAGAAATCCAGAACTTGTTAGTTTGCGAAATCTCTTTTTCTGCTCATAAATTCTAAATTATGTTCACTTGCAGATGAAAATGAAAATTGTTATTAATAAAACACATAAAATTGATAACAATAAAAATAAAATAATTCATACTAAAAATTCTCAATTTATTAAAAAACAATTCTTAATAGCCTAAAGGGCAGAAGCTTCCTCATTCATATTCTAAATGGAAAAATCTAAATTATTTCGGTTTTAAATGCAGTGTATATTTATTTTTAAATCAAATTTTAGAGTATTTCTCTTACAAATAAGATATCAAGAAAATTGATTTCATTACCGTTCTTTATTATCATTTTCAAACTCTTTCTTTGAAAGCGATAATTCAACGGCATAATTAGTTATTTTTTTATCTTCTCAGCTGAAATATGTTTTCTTACACTCAAGGAAAATTCTTGTTTGCATCAGAAATGATTTATATTTCGTATACTTAAATTAAATTAATGACTATTTTACCAGAATATATATACGAGTACAATGTTAAAAAATGCTACAGTACACACATACGCAAATGCACATATATAGAACAAAATGTGCAGTTTACAACTTCCTGCCAACTTATTCAATTAATCCAAAAGTAACTCAGTAGTTCAAAATTAATTTTAAATAATGAAAATGATGTAACAAATTTCGTGCGTAACTGTTTTGCTCATCTAGTGCGAAATGTTCATTTACAGCTCAGTTCCATTTAAAATAGGAAACAGCACTAAGACATGTATGGAAATCATTAATCTTTGTCAAAATGAAAAATAAAATTAATTACATAAATTTAGACCTAACTATTTGAAATATACCCTTCTTAGTACACACACACACACACATATATATATATATATATATATATATATATATATATATATATATATACATTCGAAACAATATTATGTGTCAAAAATATTCATAAGTAAAGATTTCTATTACTTTGTGAGGAGTAACGAACTTTAAATGATTATTTGGATACCTATTTAGTTTTTGGGAATAAGATAACCCAAAATGAGGAAATCTGAGGAAAGAGAAATATTCTTTCAATAACTCAGAAGTCTATTTATGTATAATGTTTTCTGTAATGCAAATTAAAAGCTACATTCTTACTTTATGTATTATTTTACAGGCATAAGAAGAATAAAGCGTTAAAATTACACTTTTATCAAATAATTGTAAGTGATGCAATAAGATTGATTAACATAGAATTTCAAAGATCTTAATTTACACAGACATTTATTTCCTGATTAAAAAAGTTTTCTTAATAATTGCATAAAACAAAGACAGAAAATTAGTTTTTAGCTTAGTACTATCTTAAGATAAATCTGGCGAAGGAAAATTCTCAAATTTACATGAAACTGAAATTTCCATGTCCCAAAAGGTCTTTTGATTTATGACTTCCGAAGTATAACAAATGTTAAAACCCTGGTCCGACACGAAACTGAATTTCGAAAATGAAAATCTCTTTTCCGAAAAATAGAGAGAGGATAACACTGATAAAATCGAACCATGCATTATAATGTCCATAATTTACGAAATGTAATATTCTCATGCATAAATTATTTCGGACATATCGTGACTTCCATACCCTGTTCCTAATATTCATCATATCAAGCCAGGGTATCTGTTCTTCTACGGTCAGGGACATTTTCTGCTAAGTAGGGGTGAGGGTACACGGCGGGGGTTACCCCTGACACACGCGCGCTAAATTAATTTGCTTCATATCCAGGCTCTGATGGACGATTTCAGACATAGAGGATGT
>BMAW01074535.1:236048-251096 GCA_019974015.1 Nephila pilipes | reverse complement strand
TGTGTGTGTGTGTGTGTGCGTGCGTGCGTGCGTGTGGTTGGGTGGGTAATGCACTAATTTTAAAGGATGAGTGGAGAGAACACCAGAAATGATAGCTGTAATAATCACAGAACCCATTCTTTCTAAAATTATGTTTATTCTTTTTCACGAGAGAAAGGTCATTTTACATTCATTTTAAAAAATTCAACTGTATAGTATCAGCCTACATGGCCGAAGCGAAAGAAAGAGAATTCCAATGATGTTGTTTCGTCATCCTTGGTTGCAGCAGAAGAGAGAGAATTTTACTCTGTCATAGAATTTATAGGAAGGCATTTCTCCATATCACGTAGTAACTCACGTGGCAAAAGGTGAAGGGATTCTAAGGGACTTTCATGCTGTATATCAGTCTAGTAGGGATCATTTCCTATTAGTTTACGACTCTATGGGAAAGTTGTTAAGGCTGGTTTATGAACGTGTGATCGCATAAACTAAAAGATAATTTGGAACTGTTTCAGGAAATAAGGATAAGCTCCTTACTAATGGGTTAAAAAATGGGAAATCACGTTTGAGAATAGAAGAATTAATAATAAATATAATCATTTGAAGCATAAGTTAAATACTCATAAAAATTTATGAAGTACGTAAAAAAAGAGATTTATAACCTCATTTAAATTCAGTCTGCGGTGAAAAACATCAACATAACAGTTTCAGTGTAATAGAAAACAATAACAGCCGGGGAAAATGTGCAATAAAAACAGATACGTTAAAATTTAAATACTTAATTATTTACTCTTACAATACTTTATTACAGTAATAAATGCATCCAAGGGAGTCGAGTAATTATGGTTGCGAGCGCATAACTGGCATTATCTCCATCAAGTCTTGGGCTCGAGTCCTGATGTCCCTAATTTCCTGTCCTGTTACATGGCTCAAGAACATTAAATCTGTCATGGATCATTGTTCTCTTTTTGGAATGGTATGAGAGTTTGAAGAGTGAAGTACCATATCAGGTAGTATTCTCGTCACTTGACCGAGGTTCATAATTATGAGATTCGTCGCCAATGGCCTTCGTGTTGCTTAAAAATTCATGTTATGAAAACCAGTATAAGGAAAAGTAAATATTACGTGCGAACAAATAGTCCTGACTTCCTTCCAAATTTTCGATTATATTATTTAATGTGAATGAAAAAATAATCATAGTTATTTTAGACGTCGTTTCATTTATTTTTTTTTTTCAAGACAAAAAAAAGTCATCCAACCTTCATCATATAAATGCTTTAGATTTATTTGTTACAAAATTTATAACATTTGTGAATTATTTCAGAGCTTGAAACAAATTCGAACAAAAGCCTGGTAATATTTTTTTTAAATCTGTAAGCCATTGAAAAAGAGAAGTTAAAATTGCCAGATATACGAAATAGATACAAACAAGAACAGATATAAAAGAATTTCCTAATTATTTTATTGTTCTTTACAACGTAGTAATAATTCAAAAAGGAAAAACAGATCACATAGGAATCTTCTTCCCAAAGATCCTGGTTGTCTTTCACAATATACGGGATTTGTGCGTTTTAAAAAAATTGGCTACTCTCATGTGTCATGCTATAAAACATGTATATCTGACATCCTTTTATATTTCTGTATGACAAATGGGGATTATTAAACATAAAACGAATTTTTTTCTCACTCAGCATTAAAAAAAAACTCGTTTACTTCCCTGTTTTATCTATTTTTAACTGAGAAATATTTTTCTCTTTAAAATCAAATAAAATAATGCACATTTCTTTACTTCATTTTATTTGTTTTATTGGAACAGCGATATTGCGTTTATTGAAATATAAATTCAAATTTTCGAATGTGGAAGTAATATCGATTTAAGTAGTATTTAGTCTCAAAAGAATTTGAGTTTGAATTGGATTCAATATTAGAAAATTGAAAATATATTGCTAGGTTCCATTTTATGAAACTCTTCTTGTTTCAGTATTCCGTTATTTGTAAGAATATGTTATTATTTGTTGCATAGATTAAACCATTCTGAATCTTTTAGTACTAAGATTGGTTATTTGTTTGATTATTGACGAAGGTGCTTTCAATAATGAGAATATGTAAGATATTACCGATGAACTTGTAACGGGGGTTATCACAAGTATTTCCCTTGAATTGACCTTATGGACATTTTGATGCAGTTGTTTGATTTGAGAATTTCGACTAGGGAATTAGATAAATCATATTAGCTATATATAATGAAGTGCTTTGAATAGAAAATGAAAGGGACTGGAGAGACTGAAGAATTCGTTGGAGTAGTAGTGGCAGTAATATTAGAGAAAGAGAGAGAGAATGAAAAACTTGAATAACGAGTTATATGATGTTCTTAATTTAAGAACTAAGATATTATAACTCTCTAAGTTTAGTGGAATAATATAAGAACGATATTTAATCGGATTCACTTCTAATACACCCAACTTTAGAATTATTCGGATAAATAATTATTTTTTATTTTATATTTTTGGGACCATTAAAGGATACTGCCATATTTATAATAGCTGAGTAAATAACTAGGTAATTAAAAAAAATATCAGTTCGATAACTGAGAAACGAATCAATAAAAATCAGTATGATTTTCTATTTGACCCTTTACTGCGTGGAATGTTTGGATTTGTGTTAGCTCAAATACTAGGTAATGAAGCCGAGACGTCACAGACCTCGCATTTTTGAGCCATAATTAAGTGACGAAGAAAACATATGAGCTAGACATCACTTTCCTAACCTCTACAACGTTCTAACGAGAAAAAAGAATTTGATCCCCGACAGATTTTAAGTGTATCATCCCCGCTACACTACGAATCTTTAGCAGCATCGGGACTTGAACTCGCGATTTGACTGAAACAAACCCGATCATGAGTTCGCGACTATGATCAATTAGCTACAGCAGTCGGTTTCAGGATTTAGAACCTAATTTTCTGTATCATTCTTATTCGCATTCCTCCATCCAATAATTTTGGGCCTCAAACATTTTTCGAAGAAAAACTTTCGCAATTACAAAGAAAAATAATATTTTCTCATCCTTTATTCAGTTATTTCATTCATCAAGAAATAATTTCTTTTCATATTCATGTTATTTTTAATAATTATCATAAGAAATGTTTTTCTTTCATCCTTTTATAAATTAAAGGAAAGAGTTATTTTACCTGTATATGCAAGAAAATATTACATGTTTCTTGTTTTGGATATTAATTTTAATCTCTCGTTAAATTTAGCCACTGAAATTTCAATACTTTTTAATAATAGTTGTGAAAGCTAATTAATCAAATTAAATGAAAAACGAATTTAAGATTAGTTGTTGTTAATGTGTCAATTAGAAGCAGCAAAAGGGCTATGGGTGATGGACCTTGTTATTTTGAACCTCGGACAATTGACGAAGTCGACACTTCAGTTGGCACTTCACACTCCAAACTTCCAAACTACGCGTACGGGAGGACTTGGATCCATGGCAAATCTAACTGTATTCAGCCTCCTTCACGACTCGTTTTTAGTAACATCAGGACTTGATTTCATGACTCGACGGAAACAATGTCCCCACCATGAGCGCTTGATTACCACATCCCCAAGCGAATTTAAGAGCAAAATATCAAATTGATACTAAAAATTGAGATTTTTGTTGACGTACAAAACTCTTGTAACTTTTAAATAAATAAATTTTGATAATTTGTATTTTATTTTTCTATGAATTCTTCCTCTTTTTTGCTTGCTATGTGTGCGTGTGTTAGTAAAAAAATTATTACATTAAATAATTCTTTTTTTAATTAAATAGTTAGACTCACTTCCCCATTTATTAAAAAAAGGAATAAATGTTCTACAATATTCAAGGAAATATGATAAATAGTGATTCATTCTAATTCTTCTTAATAAATTTTAGATAATTTAGAATTCTGTGGGTAATGAATATATAGGATAGTAGACCATAAACTCCATGGACTATGGTCTGCCAGAACTATTTTATTATTTATGAAAGAAAGAAGAAGAATGATCATTAACTTGACAAGGGCGAATCCTTTATACCTCGTTAAAACTGAAGTCACGTTTTACCTGTATGAGTCAGGTTAATTATAGTATGTTTCATAAATCTGTAGGAAGAACTCTCATAAATACATTTATTTACATGTTTTAAAATCTGATTTTTACCTTCCATTAGTACTTAGAAGGAAAAATATTTGCTTTATAATTTTCAATACAGCATCGAAAATATATTTTTCAACACTTTTTTGAAAGCAACTACTGTTCAACTAGAGATTTTCTTAACGCTTTGTTGGTTTACCGTACAGAGTGTAGTTTTTTTTAATTGTACGCCAGCTCAAATGGCTCTTATTTCCTTCTTTTGTATCAATTTCTATAGACTCTTTAACTAACTTAAATGACTAATTTTTCCTTTTATTAATTTCAACTTTACTTTGCTTTATAATTAGCAAAAGTTTTCTTACTGAAAAAAAATAGAATTTAAACTTTGAAAATCCTTTGTAACAACTTATCAAAGATATATGAATATACGTAATTTTGTTTAATATTTCCATTTATGTCTCATACTTTCTTTCATATTTTAAATAAGAAAATGAATTGAATTTATCTCCAGGATGCTTTCATCCCAAATCCCTCCGTCGTATATTTACTGCACATTCTTTCTTTATACTTGCTATAATGAACTTAATTCGACTATGCATGAAATTATCAATTCAACAATTTAGAAAGCCATTTCACGAACGAAATATCTAACACCTTTCCTTCATTATTAATTCCGCCTCTTTATCACTTGCAGGAAAAAAAAATTAAAATTCACTCCCAGGAGCACTTTTTTTCCATTCCTCTATCCTGTCTTATTTCTTTCTGCCTCTTATCCGATCTTATAATTGAGTTTAAAAGCAAGCTTCATGCATAATAGCGAATAAAAATGGAAAACAGCTCTTCTTAATTCTGAACAACATTTTTTTTAATTTTCTTTTTCTCCCACTTTCACTGTGTCTCCCTTTCCTTCGTTTTTTTTTCCTCCTTCCTATTGCTTGGCGAATTATTTCTATTCCTATTATTATTGGCGGTTGAAATTACGCGTGAGTAATATGAAGAGGGAAGAGAGTTGTGAAAACGCTGAGTGGAGGACAGCAATTATCTGTTTAGATTTGTGGTGTAATTCATAGAGATGACTGCAGCTCATTCGATCGATTGCTTCAAGGCGTTCCTTATGCATAGCTATTATAAATAATCCCCTTCGCTTCGCTACAGATATTTAAGATCGTGAATTCGTTAAAAAACCATTTCTTCTTTTTTCTCTATTAGTTTCTGATATTATTATTGTCTTAATTCATATTCAGTGTTTCGTATGTTCTCTCTCATTCTGGCATTTTTTTTTTTTTTTTTTTTTTCATTTTTATACTTTAAAGTATTTAACACGAGAAGGCATCATAAATATTTAAATATTAAAAAGAAATAACCGAGATATCTTGATAAAATTTATTCTACATATTAATTGATCCTAAAGTACGTGATGTTGTAAACTGCAGCTTTTAAAGTTGGTTTCAGGAAACTGTACATTGAAATAACATACAGTATCGTACAGTTTTAATCATTACTAAAAATAATCCAGACAGAAATATAATTTTAATTCGCTCTTATAATTATCAGAATAATAAATAAAATACTCCTCGACATATCACCATCCAGAAATATACGTTTCTCAATTTTCGAAATCCATCATTGCAGAACTCAACATGTAACGACTGCACTTCCTTACTCTGCTCTTGTACCATATTTTAATAGAATATATTAATCAATAACTACTGACTCCAATTAAAGACAAGTGAGAGCAAACCAGAATACTGCATCAATTATCACTGCAGAATATCTAATGTATTTCTCTCTCAAATCCAACCTAACTCAACTATCCTAAATTATGATTTTAACCGTAAATCTTATCTTACCCATTCATTCTTTTGGAATTCAACAATTATCACTACCTCGTAGCTTGACGTGCTTAAACTAGAATTATCTTCAATCAACAAAAACAAGTAGCTTCAATTCAAATTATAAATACTTATCAGAGCATGTCGTTATCCTTTATTTCTCTTCATTTTCTTCGAATACTGTTTTATTTATATATCATTATCTCAAATTTAATTCATTTATTTCTACCTTCATTTAATTTATCTAATCAAGTTTTATATTGGATGAAAAGAAATTGTAATTTCATGCAATTCAAATTATCATAAAGTCCCCGAGGTTAGAGCAGAGAAAATCGTGTATCGCCCTACATCACAAGCAAATCATACATTCTCTTTTTGAAAGTTACTTCAATCATGGCTACCTGAAACCAAATAAATCACTATTAATACTAGCAGCTGTAATTTACATCATTGTGTACTTAAGGATCAATTCATATTCGGATTAAATTTTATTTAGATATTTCAATTATTTCTTAGTAATAATTAAAACCTTACGATACCTTCGTATACATAGGATATTTTAAAATTTATCATATACACACACAATATCACGTCTCTGACGGTAATTGAACGAAGAAATTTCAAAATTTGAGAAAGTGTTCTTCAAACATAAAGTGACATCCAGACTTATATGATCATATATATGTATACAAATTCAAAGTTTTGAATGTGCTTTTCAACCATTTTAATATTATACAATATATTAAATTTTAAAAAGTGTAATTATATTTCATTTCAAACTGTAGACGAATGAAAACAATAATTTACAAGGAATCAATTTTCTTGCGTTGTCATGGAAACAATTTAATAGCAGATGAAATTTCTCTTCAATTGCATAAATATTTTCAATTATATCGTTTTATGCATTAAATACACATATTCCTTAACATCTAGAGAAAATGTTATGCTTCTTTTTTTGAGCATAGTTAAAATAATGAATAATTTATAAGGTTTACCGCGAAGGTAGATGAAAAATACAGTGAGTGCAACAATTGTCTACATAAATTTGCAAATAGATTTCGCATGGACAGATTACTGCTACTAAACCGATATATTGTTTCAAGCAGCTCCTGTGCATAGCTATTAAATTTTTCTTCTTGCTGCGGATTTTGACTAGCGACGTTTATCAAAAGCTACTGGAGCGATTTATTTTATTGGTTTCTGTCATTTTGGATAACAATTCATCTTAAGAATTTTATAATTGGATTAAATTTTTTTCCACGAATTCAATCCTGATTAAGAACTTTTCTGGCGCCTTAACAGTCCGCTAGTTTTAAATATAAAACCAGAAATGAACAATTGAGTGTTTTATTACTCAATGTTAATTATTTCAAGTAAATATAGAGATATTTCTGATTTTACCAATTGATGTAAAATTGAAATGTGATACATTAAAGCATAAGATACACTATTTGAAATGTATTTATTGTGCACACGAAAAAAAATATTTGTTGAAACAGAGCTGAATAATTTTATCAAAAGATAGCTACTTCTGTAGGAAATAAATTATTTGGATACCGCTAGGAGGCGACTTGTCTCGTGTAAGTGAGAGCGCTTGGGTTCATGGGTAACATTCAGCGTACATTTGGTTCTTGACCGCTTTAGGCGAGCTATCCTTGTTTTGATGTAATTTCTCCTAACCGCTAAAGCGGTTTAAAATATCGGTAGTTTGGAAAACCTCGTATAATTTGTAGATAGTGTAATTATTTTCTTATGTGTAATTGGCGCGAAGAAATTGTAAATAAATGCGTTTAAAAAGAATTGTTCTCCCTATTTTGCTCGGTGGATTATTGTTCTTCAATAGCTTCTACACATAAATGAATTCAAATGATAATAACAATGGATATTTTTCTTAAAAATATATATAACTATCGGTTTGAATCTTATTCTTAAACAGTAAGAGAATAAATCTTTAAGAAAATAAAGATTAAAAAGTTGAGCCTTCGCTATTAAGAAATTTAAATGAAACGTAGTAAACATTATATTATAATAAGTATTGCTCTTTTACAAAGTATTTGTTGGTTGAATGAGTTCAATTTTTATTCTTGTTTATGCTTGACTTAAGGATTTCTTGTAATCAGTGAATATACCTGTCAATTTTGAACCACGGTCAAAGGGGGGGGGGTAACTTGCGTTGGCACCCTTTTTGCGTATATGCCAGATGTATGCAAGGACTTTGAACTTCGATTAATTTAATACGCGTGTTTTTGCTTGATATTACAAGAACCAAGACTATTATCCTTTGGTGATAAATCTTCTACTCTTTCTATTAGGTTATCATGGTTTCGTGTCTATATCTATTGATTTTGCTATATTTCTAAAAATATGTGTTCTACAAATCCTTATGAATCATATATATTATAATTTGTATTTCGAATATTAAGTATTTCTCAAAGAATAAGATAATTAGTCTTATATATTTATTAGTTGCTTAAGGTAATTGCTTTGAAAGTTTAATTGGAAGTAAATACTGTACCGATTTTATTCCTTCAATTACAGAATGTAATCTGCCAAATTTAAAAATTTGTACTAATTTTAAAACCTCAATAAACCCTTGATACTTCCTTCAGTAAATCATTTTTGTTGTCACATAAAAATTATGAACATTTAATTACAAATCTTTGTGCTGTAAGAGTACAACTCTATATATACTTAAAAATATATTCTTTTGCAGAAAATTTTACTAGACTATGGGAAATGAAATTGATTTAAATTAATATAATGTAATCAATAATTTTGCTGTGGTACAACATCCAAGACTAACTATTTCAAGATTTCTGATTCTTTATTTTCCAGATTACTTTTAAAATATTTATTTTTTTACTATTTATCAAATTAGTTTATTTTTACCACTATTAATTACTGAAAATATTGTATCTCTTCATTAATTATTTTTCCTTTTTATTTTAACTCAAGATGTAGAGAAAAAATTATTTACTCCCAAACATGATTATTTTTTTTTGTTTCTAAAGCATGGGAAAAACACGAAATTATTTTTTATTCGTTTGTTTCGTTATAAAGAAGCAAACTTGTGTAATTAAATATTTTATACTTCATCTAACAAGATACTTTTTTTATGAAAGAATGTTTCTTTTAGTTGTTACTTGTGCTTTTCAGAAAAAGAACATTCTTTTTCAGAACTAAATATTTAATGCATTCTAAGATAAATGGCAATGTGTATTTTTCATAAACGAAGTAAATATGTTTTCTTAGAAATACCTTCTATTTTTTCAGTTTCTCTGTGAAATAATAATTATGAAAAATAAGAATAAAATACATGAAGTATACTAAAATATTTAGAAATGAATATCCTAGTAAATATAAAAAATACAAAGAAGTTTCTTTTTTTTTAAAAAAAAAAAAAAAAAAATTTTTTAAATAAATATTCTATTAAAAAAAAAAAAAAAAAATAATTTTTTTTTTTTTTAAAAAAAAAAAAAAAAAAGGTGTTTAGTAACTTTCTGCGTGTTCAAACCATAAAAATATGATTTTCTTAAAATTTCGGTTATAACTTTAGAAATTAGTCCAATTACATATCAACATTAAATTTAAAAATCGAAATGATTAAACAGCTCAAGAGATGTTTTCTTTTGTTCACATTATTATAAGAAGTACTTTTAATGATCACGGTAACAGCCTCTGAAACGCAAACTAATCAAATATTAAAATTAAAAAAAAGTGACGCATCTTACTAAAATGTTTGTATTTTAAAATATTTTCTGGGTTAGTGCAGGGAATGTTTACTGAAATATATTGAAAAAAAAGATTCTAAAAATAATGTTTAGAAAATTTCTCATGTTATTTATCTCAAGGAGCATTTTCTTTCTTCTCAACCCGAAACACTGTTTTGCAATCTGAAAGGATTTAATTAATATGTACGCGAATTATAAATTAAAAAAGCTTTTAAATTTGTTTTCTTATTTACAACATTAATTTAAGAATATAAACAGTACAAATCTTTGAAATAATTAACTAACTGATTTTTCACATATCACGCTCCTACACAGATTTCCAAAAATTAAAGAAAAATCACAAAAAATGGTGACAACTTATTCTAAAATATACCAATCTGAATTAAATTTGAATATGTTAAACAAATGACGCTGAGTAAAATGAAAATATGCAAATTAGTGGCGTTGCAATCAGAATCTATCATTTTTGGAGAACAGAAGAATGTATGATGGAGAGTAAGACTGCAGATATCGTTGTGATTACGAGATAAGAAATTTAAGATTACCAATTCGTTATAATGATCTTTAGACATCATTTTCCGGAAGAAGTACGATGGAGAGCCATAGAACCACAGACACAGGCCAAACCTAAATAGAGGTGTCCCAATGGCTAAATGTGAATTCTTCTGTGGTTCAAAGACTTTGCTTTAATTTCGAATCATTGATTCAGCTTCGAGACGGATCAGCCAAGGACGATCAAGCGCTCCGATAAGCTCCGATTACCCATATTTGCGGTTATATCTGCGACGAAATAGAACCACAATGCCAATCCAACTTGAAGCACTCCTTCCTGAAGCCACTGGAAGGTTGATGTCAATGTCTACATGAGAAGTAGGCTTCATTAAAATTGTATTTAAACGAGGGGGTCGATCTGCCATTTATATGCTGCTCACCTCGCATCATTAAAGGGAACTTTTGAGATTGGAACTTCAACATGTCTACCGGACAGCTGATCAATAAAGGTCTGTTCTCTTCCCGGATCAGTCCAGAATTAGTCTTCAAAAATATAGCAGGCACAGTTAAAGTTAGGGAAAATAGGGAACACGTTATTATCTATCAAACATGCATGAAAGAGATTCATACAAAGGAATCATTGTCTGTGTTTGGAATGGTATCTCTTTGGGTGAATGCGCAGACCTTTATGTCTTTTTATTAGTAAATGCTGACGTCTATAGAGGGGACATTCTTGATGCATATGTATATCTTTATTCCAGTGTAATAGGAATGATTTTCTCTTACAAGACGATAACACTAGTCCTCAGAAGGCTCGCATCGAGAAAGATCATCTTCAGCATTAAGCAATTCAACACATGAAATGGTCAACTCGATCACCAAACTTGAATCCCAGGGATAAAATGCTTTAGGAAGACATGTTGTTGTTCTCAATCCACCTTCTCAGACTCTTTCTATGCTTACAAATGATTTGCAAGAGCAATGGCGGAACTAATAGATCCCTTAATCAAAAATATTTGGTTGGGAAAAACCTCCAATCAAATATTTTTAATTTTATACATTGCATTGCTTTTACAGCAAATAAATAGTTTTGTTAAACTACGTTTTGTTTCTTTATTTTGAGTTTCAACTTTAAATTATTAAAAAATTGTAATAATATGACCTGGCCTCTGGCACATTATATCCCATAAGGATTCAGTGCCATAACTTTCATCCAACAAACCAATCAACCAACATAATTGACAGCCTTGCTGACATCACTATATGTGCTCGGTTGCTTCCAGAAGTGATCATACGCCATAATATAAACATTTTTCTTTATACCAAACTGACATATTGTTGTTCTTATACAAGTACTGATATCTAAAACATTATAATTATCTGGTAATGTCACATCTGTCGCTATTTTTAATGGGATTTCTATGACCCACATTGTAACTTTGTATGGGACAAAACTTTCAAAGCTTTTCTTCTCACATTTTATAGCGCTCTACTGAGCAGAAATTTTCTGTACACGATTGTTTTGGATGACAATACGATAATTTAATTACAATTGATAAAAATTGATTGATTAAAACTAATTATTTAAAGAATTAATTTTGACTCAATGTTCCCTTTCGCTTTTTAAACTTCAGGTATAAAAAAATTATGGTACGCAAAGTGTGAAGTTTGGAAGAAAACCCATGTTTAAAAAAAAAAATTTTTTGCCAGTGTTATTCCAACCTTTGACTGGAGACTCCGGCAAGCGGAATCTTGCGTAGCATTTGGGTATTTTTATTTTAGTCTGTATAAGTGGATGAATAATGGAACTGTAAATAGCTTCTAACAGTGTATTTTGTATATATGAATACAATGTGCTATACCATTTTAACTTGAAATAAAATTTTAATAAGCTAATATCTTATAGTACAAGACTTTTTAGAAACTAACATTGATTACAATGAATCAGCTTTCCTGAAACAACTCTAGAATAGAGGTAAGTGTCATTTTTACTTAATCTGCACAAGCATTTATAAACTGTGTTATTTTGAATTGATATGAGTGAAACTTTAGAGTGTAGTATTTTTTTTACAGTATTATATCTAACATCCCTGCAAGGATATGTGACAGTTTATTGGAAATTATATAATTTGAATACATTATTGAAAAAGAAGGTAGTTTGAACTGTACTCATGTTGGAAGATAGAGTAGTTTTATTGAATCAAAAATGCGCCATTCTTAAGGCCGCAGTTATCAATATCATAACAAAATTGGAACATGAACTTTTGAAAACAGAAAAATTCGAAGTTAACGAATTAAAGGGAATCTTTGAAACTCTAACAACTAAATTCGGTTCTCTTAATTGAACAGATAAAGAATAGAACCATTATTTTATGAATTTGAGAATTTTATGGTGATATATATAATAAACCCAATGGCTCAACTTCTGGAATAGTTTCGACAAGCAATACACTGAAAAGATAATTTAGATCCGTTAGATAAGTAAGTTTTATGATTTGAAAGCTCATTTGGAATACAATGGTTTTAGCATGAATGAGGGATTTTTTTTTATTTCGAACTTGACGTATGATGGGGCTATAAATTTATTAAAGGTACGATTCTCTAGAAAGGATTTGCTGATTCAAACCCATTGAGTAAGGTATTTAAATCTTAGATATTTGAAGCATTCAAATGATATTCTTGCATTAGAATATTTTATGATAAAATTCTGAGGAATTGAGAAAGTTTAGGATGGTGTTTAAAAATATTTCAAGTATATTTTCCTGCAGAATGGACTGAAAAACTTAAAGCTTTTGCTCAAGGTATTCTGAAAACCTTTATCAGTTAGAAAACGAAATATGTTATACAGACATTAACGTATTGAATTTTCTTTCACTTTCGCTGAAGTCACGTGAACGAGCATTATTAATAAGTCGGAGGTTTTTTACTAGTGGGCTCCGACCGTCTGCAATTTCATCGCATGAAGCACATCGAGATATTAAAAGCAATAAATTAGTCATAAATAAACAATTTTTCGCAGCACAGTGAATTTCCACAAGTGTTAATAAAACAAATATCAAAAAATTGATTCGTGTTTCTTCTGTAGCTCATCCATGCATTCAAGTTCCGATTATGATAATGCTTTTTGATTAATCCATTGTTGGAAGGTAAGAAGTACTGCTAAAAAATGAAGCTTGTTTCAAATTGAATTGAAAAACACATCTCTGGATACTTAAAGGCTAACATATTATGTCGACAGTATTCAGAAAAACATTCGCCTCTGATGTGTTTTGTCAGAAAATGAATCACTATAGGTCAATGGATAATCCCGTTCTTGTGAATCAATTTATTTTTAACGACATTTATTTACAAACTGTTGTTGGGCGTTATCTCCAATAAAGGATCAAATCATTCTGTGCGTCTAGTTTCAAATAGAAATTATTAAATTCTTTCAATGATTAAAATTAAAACAAACTGTTAAGAAATCCCAACTGAACCATTGAGAAAGAAGACATGTCAAAATATACAATAGACAAATAAAATTGTAAAAATAAAAGCGAATGAAAATACATTATTCGGTTTTAACTATAAAACAAACATTATAAAATTCAAAAGAAAGATTAAATCAAAATTAATAGAGAAATACCAGAAATATCAACAAAAAGAAATAGTTATTGAAAAACATACAAAAACCATAATTTAAAGAAAAAAAAAAAAAAAAAGTGGAAAATATATATATTATATTTAAATTTGTAACATGCTTTAGACAATTAGGGTAGGTTATTCCAGAATTACTGACCTCTCTATTCCCATAAATAAAAAGTATTATATAAAAAGGATTATAGCACCAAAAATATATTTGAGAAGAAATTAAATGCAAAATCAAATTTGAAAAAATAATCAAGGAAAGGACAATATAAACCTAAATTCACACTTAAAAACAAAAACTAATACAACCATAAAGCAAAGCTGTTATTAGTATTATTAATAACACAGTGAATAAAGTACAATTATAAGCAATTTTTGCGTGAACATATCACCATGTTTGGGAAATCTACTAGCAGGGTGTACAAAATTAAGCATTGATTTGTTCAAGAACCTTTAAATGCACATTAAATTTTAAAAAAGAAATTTACTGACATTAAATTTAAGAAATTATTCATTATTATATATATAATACTAATTCTTTAATTAATTATAGCAGTGTTAAGTAAAGCGAAATCATTTAATCGATTGAAAATGTTGAGAAGGTGACACGTAAATTTTCATTGCATGACCTTTACATCTCGGTTGTTGTACTTCGTTCAGTTACGTATTGCTTGAAGATTATTTAAACTGCATAGGCTAATAACGCCAGTGATAATATCATTAATATTATATCGAGTTAAAACAGAATGTATCAAAAGATTTTGAGGTTTATCTCATTCGTTCTTAATCTCAAATATCAAAATTAAATATCAACCAATCTCCTTTATGATAGTTCACTTTTGTGATTTCTAACAGAACCTAGTTCCCTGAATCAATTAGAATCACAGCTGCATAACAAAAGGCTGAAAACATGATATAAAAACACGCTCCTTTTGTACCGTATATAAAAACACTAAATAAATCGCGCTTTGTTCATACTTGCATCATACCATGTCACTGCATGAGTTACCATCCATCAGTATAAAGTACAAGTCATAAAACTTCTGTTTACACTCTCTGCAAAACAGAGAACTAGTCGTAACCAACAACTTCCAAATGTCAATTTAAAACGGAATATTTTACAAAGATCTGCATCGACGTATAAAAGCTTTTGAAGGGAGACAAGAAATTCGACATTAAAAAGATCAACGCCCAATTATCAAAACATACATCATCATTTACCCTAGAAACTGACATCCAAAAAACCCATGGCACCCCACATAAAATACGTA
>BMAW01074535.1:172152-231677 GCA_019974015.1 Nephila pilipes | reverse complement strand
ATGTCCATTTTACGCTTCCACACTCTAGTCCTGGTCTTGGCCTATGAATCCAAGATGGGGATTCCCGTGCACTTAAGTAATGCAGCATAAACCCCACGTTTCCCCCCTTTCCTCCTGTCAGCCGCAACAGGGATTGGGGAAATTGTTTCCTTTACCCTCTTCCCGCAGTTATTGATGAAAACAAGATTAACTAATTGCTTTGGCTAACATTCGGCTATGATACCAGAATTGATAGATGGCTATAGGTGGTCGCGTCAGATTCTTGGGTTATAGGAACGATGAAGAAGAAAAAAAATATTATCTTGATGCATATTTAGATTAAATGAGTTTTTTTCTTACGTGAAATAGTTTATTTAACACTCAGACCAAGGCTCAATTCAGAGCAGTAGCGTACATAGAAAATAATTTTGGGGAGTGCATATCGTCATTGCCACGTCACAAGCAATTCCTTAGCTTAGAATTACCACATGGTGAAAAGTAAAAATACACTATATCAAAACTGTTCAAGTATTGATATCATTTTATCAAGTGAATTTTTTTAAAAAAGAATGATAATTTAAGAAAAAATTAAGATACCGTTGGAATAACAATTGCATTTTTTTTTTTTTTGAGGGAGAGTTGCATTTTGTAAGAATGCACCCTCCCCACTTCATCTAAAATACTGAATCAGAGGCACTCTTTCAGAGACAGCAAAGACTTTTCAATTCTTTTTTACAGAAATCGGCTTAGTTGAAATCCTTTTTTCTTTTCGCGAAAAGAAGTTTAAGCATAAAGAGAAACAAAAAAGCTCTTTTGTTTAAAAGTTAGAATATCCATAATTGTAGAGTAAAAGAATCATCCAGAAAAATTTCAATTTCGGGAAAAAAGTCTTGGGGAGGGGGACATATGTCCTTTTGCAACATACTTGGGTACGTCACTGATTCAGAGAATCTTTCGATTATAAATTAGCTGATTTCAGTGCATTCTTTATGAATGTATTAAATTATTATAATCTATTCAATATTAAACAGATATTTTTATGTTCCAGTCAGTTCGAAGTATAAATACCATATATTTCTGCAGATAAGACGAGGTATTATTTTTTTGTCAAAGTTTTATGGTCTTAGCACATATTGTCTCTATCACACGAGCCCCAATCTATCAATGGTCTATGAGTTTAATTTAAATCAGGGATCATCAACTGGAACAAATTTTACTTTCTTCCATCTGACAGCACTGCCTATAGAAGCACGTGCCGAATCAAGAACTTACATGTTTACTACTCACATACTAACAAGTTGATTGGCCTCGGTAGCCTAGTGATCATGACCGGTTTTGTTTCGATTAGTCGTGAATTCAAGTACTAATGCTACTAAACACCTTCCGTGTAACAGGACTGATACATATCGAATCTGTCGAGCTCCAAGTCCTCCCATTTGTGTGATGCGAAAATTTGAAAAGGGGCTCATGTGTCGTCCTCGTCCCTTGATCGAGGTTCAAAATTACTAGGTCCATCGCCATTAACCCTTTAGTTGTTTCTTAGTGCGACGTGCATTGATATCCATTCAAATTAAGTATTAGTAAAATATCATAAATGTAGTTCTTTTAAAATAATATGAGTATACATTGTGGAAAGTTATGAGTAAATGTTTTATTATAAACTCTATCTTTGAAAATTAGTGAATAACATAGCCAAGCATAGTGAATAACATAGTCTGTCTTCATAGGATTAAGAAGTGCCTATATGAAAGAAAAAGATCTGAGAAAATATAACTTTTCCACTTTTCAAAACAATCTACTTTTTGAGCACAAATTCATCATAAATTTTTTATTCATATAATCTCTTATTGATTCTTTTCGCAACACTTAAGCATGTGATTAAATAAATTTAAGTAAACATTTACATTTAAACAAATTAAAAATAAATTAATAAATAATTTTGTCATATCCTAATAATTTCATTTAAAAGAATAAAAAATTAATTTAAATGCACTTTTTCATTGAATTATTGGCAATAAGTTGGTAAATTATATATTGATGTGTATTTTGTATTAAAATATATTATGTATATACGTATAACTATATCAAAGAAATTGCAAAGTATAAATTAGCAGCAACGATCAAATTACAAAGATAACTGAAGACAAGAAATATAATACTTGAGAAATAAATATAAATAAATTTAATCATAGACTGAAACAAAAGAATTTTAAAATATATCAAAATAACCCAAGATGTGTCTTTCTGTACTTAACTTCATATATCAGGCAAATATAATAATATTATTATATCTAATTGTGTGAGCACTGTAGACATTAAAATGGATATATGCTATGTAATAATTATACAATCTTAAATTTTAAATAAACATGTATATGAAATTCCTTCTTATACTCATGGAAATTTATAGATTTATAAATTGTCCATATGTAAAATTCAATTGTTAGATTATTTTAGGCATCTATAGCATGGTATCAGAAAGCAAACGTAATATACATTCTCATGTCTCAAAATCTATCTTTTAATTTTGACGGCTATAGCCTTGTGGTCATGGTCGCTGATTCACGGCTGGAATCGTTTTCATCAAGTCGAGCGTTCGACTCCTAATGTAGCGAACAATACATCGTATAGCAGTGGCACTTAAAATCTGGTCGAGGTTCCAAGTCTTCCCTGTGGCATGGTGTGGTAGTTTGGAACGTGAGGTGCCAACTCAGATGTCATTTCGTCATTTGACAGAGGCTCAAAATTTGGAGGTCCGTCGCCAATAGCTTTCGCTTTACTTTTCAGTGCGATGTTAATAAACAATCGCAATCGCATCACTACACTTTAATTGTTTATTTGACAAACTATTTCACTGAAATCAAGCATCTCAAACTATACTATACAATCACTATAACCCTAAAGAAATCCATAACTTATAACTATAACCCTAAAGAAAGTTTACCGTCCCAGTAGCCACTTCAGCTTAGAGTTATTGTCTCCAAGTAAGTGCAGCAAGGCACATTTCCTTCATTAATTTTTAAAACCAAATTGATCGTCTTTATCGCCAGAAGTGTCATTCGATATGAGTGAGCTATTTGAGGTCCCTCGGGTAGTCCACGCAATCATACTCAGCAGCCCAGATTAGTCTCAACTCAGATTCCAAGTTAAAAAATGAATAATTTGCAGCAGATCGCTTCCGTCTCTGGAGGAACGGAAGTGAAAGGGGACGGAACAGTTAATCTCTCTCTTTCTCTTCTGCCCGTTCGAAGCCTTGGCGGAAATGAAACAATACAGAAGCACGTGGGGTATCTATATATTTCGCGGGTTAAACTCTCGAATCATTGGTGGAAGGATAATTGTGCATAATGTTTAGCAGTTTAGTAAATAATTATTTGGAGAAAAGAAGGTTTGTGTCATTGAATTAAGCTTAGTCTTCGAGGATTTTTCTTTTACATTTAAGGTTACTAATCATAATTAAATTTATTTTTAATTGTTCTTAGGGATTGTAAAACAGATAAACTGGTTTATGGTAGATTATGAATTTTAACCTCAGATTGTTACCGGTAATTTTACATTGTTTTTATCGGTGACAGTAATTTATGTTCATAACTTTGATATACATTTCCTTCGACATCTGTAATTACGTTATCCACAGAAAAAAAACTTTTTTGTTCAAAACAATCAAAAAAAAACATTAACAAACCTTCTCTGGCACATGAAAATATTTATAAAATTGTTAAAAAAGAACTGTAATATTTTCCTGATGAAAGTATAAGGGGTAGGGGAATATTAAAACAAGGATCAATATTTAATAATTATTACACATGCAAGTGTAGAAATTGAATTTTTTTTCTCCGACGGGATCCTTTTGTGCATAAATTGGATAAAAATTACGAGACCGATGTGGTGATAAGTTACGTTTTTTACTTTCATATTTTTTAAAATGTTTGCTTTTCATGTGTACGTAACGATGAATACATTATAAGTGATCACATATTCAATTTTATATTTTTAATGTGTTCATTCGGAAAATTTTTCAAGTACTACTTTCAATTTGTTATAAATTTGCTGAATTTTATTTATACTACTTAAGTTTAGAATATGATTTACTATCATATACTTTTGTTAAAGTATTCAAGAATCAAATAAAATGTCTTATTATTATGAATTTTTGTTTCATAATTTTGTCCTAAAGAGATCCAAGTAATTAATGGTATACTGGACTTTGTTTGAAAATTTTACCGAATCATTGGTAATAGAAAAAGTCAGAAAATTTGCAATTGTTATCTGTAGAAATGTTTGGTGTGATCATCAAAAAGGTGTTTTGAATAAGACAGCTAGAATATCATGATCATGGCCGCTACACATAATCTCTTAACTGTTGTAGATATTACTAACTTGTTCAAAGTTCTCGAATATGGCTCCCTGACCAAAGAAGTCGTATTTATTACAACCAATTCTTCGCAATTCTCTTTCTTTCATCATCTCGTTTTCATGTCTTTCAATTAATTTTGAAAGAATTTTTCAGTTATATTTAAAACTTTATCTTTTTTATTCTGCTTAGACATTTTATAACATATATATTTAAATCCTAAACATGTATATTGTCGGTAATTTCTATTTCTTACTGGTGATCATCCGCATTCAAGAATTTTTGCGTTGATGCTTCGATTTATTTGAATGCTTTGACGTTGAAAAAATGATAAAATTGAGGAAAATTAAGGCTGCATTTTTTTACTGTCAAAAGGCCTGGTTGAAATTTCTAATACATTTTCCGGCAGAAATTTTTTCCAATTTCTACATAAATTTGCGATGTAATTACAAAAAAAATTGCTTATGATACAGTATTTTTAAAATCTAGGGACATTTTAAAATTGTACATTTTTCACGTGAATGCGTAAAATTTAAAGGCTATTTAGCATTACAGTGTAGGAAATGGTACAAGAGGCTATTAGGTACTAATGCTAAATGCTATTTAGCATTACGGAACACATTTCACACCAGAAAAATGGGATGGGTTCAGATAGAAATAAGTAATATTATAAAATACGCTGTCTTAAGACATAGCGAAATCAGAATATAAAATCAATCCTAGAACGCTTTTTGTAAAACGATGAGTGTTCAAATTTCTGGTCCCATACTTTTATAATACGAGTAGACAGTCTTAGTTCAAAACTATTGCACGGTTTCATGAATTTTTTTCGTTGTAATTTTATTTTAAAAATCATATTGCAGCATGTTCAGATTTTTTTTTCTAATACTTTACAATATTTTAAAGTTCATACGATATGAGGCAACGATTCATATATTTTAATTTAATATGTCTGTTTTGGAGTATTCTTAAGATTAAAATATATTAAGAAGTACGTAAATGACGAAGTTTAAAAATAAGGAAATTAAAGATATAATGATAATATTAATATATTTGTTCCATGTTTTACTAAAGCATTTTCAATAAAATAAATATTTATTGAGACACATTTATTACTTTACCTAAATTGATATTGTTTGACATACTTATGATACTCACTGCTATTTTTGTGAGTTCATTTTTTTGTGAGTGTGTTCAATTTATTGTGTGTTAGTATTTATTCGTCTAGAATTTGTTTTAGCGGTTTTCAAAATTATTCTCAAAATCTTATTTGATAAAACATTTGGATACCTTTGTTCTTTTCTGCATAATAATTCTCAGGAACATGCGTCACTGATACAGTTTTTAGACATTCTACAGAAAAATCCAAATTCCACGGATCTTCCTTAAATGATGCATGTTATAAGATACGTTCAATATTTTTGCTTCTTTAGAAGAATATCGAGATCCGTATAAGTAGGAAACTAAATTTTTATCCTCAGAACAAAATGTTGAGATACAATTGCGGCACTTTCAACATGAAAATTAAATAATATTATGAAAGATAAGTACTTGCTTTATTCAACACAGTCTCAAATCATTTTTTTTTATTTTAATAAAACACATTTGATTATTGTATATATCAAGTTATTGCATATTATTATATTTTTTCGTACTCTAATTATAGTACGGTTATAAAATATAATACCATTATTGATTGTTTTTTAACATTTAACTTAGAAGTAACATGAGGGCTATAGGCACCGAACCTTGTAATTCTGAACTTTGTTCAAATGACAAAGACGACATCTAAGCTGCATTTCCCTCTCCAAACTTCCACATCACTTCAAGGGAAAACTTGGAGTCTAGACAGATTTAGCATGCATCATCCTCGCAACGTGGATCATTTGTGAATCCCCGACTAGGCATAAACAACCTCGCCATGAATTCACGACTATGACTAATAGAATATCGAGGCCACAAAATGTAACATTAATAAAATTTAAGAAAGCAAAATTTTATTTTAACTTCAATTGTTAAATGACTGCTATTTAGAATTTAGTCTCAAAACCCACAGTATTTGTTATTCGCCATTCAAATATGACAAACGTTAATTATGTTACAATAATATATTCGTCATTGTTACGAGTAACAAAAGTTATGAGTACAAAACAATAACTCGAATATCTTTCATAAATCCTTCACTCTAAATGAAATTGCTGTTCTCAAATTGCCTAACATTTCAATATTCCCTTGTTGCATAAGAATGATTTCCATGATCAATTTTAACTATTAATCCAATACAGCATTAATTGAAATACTTAAACTCGACATGTCTGCCAATTTAAATATCTATTATAACTTTGTGTTTGACTTCAAACGGTGATCATTAACTTCTGAATATTAACTAACAAACATTGTTTCGAGTCCATATAACTATTCCGAACAATTGCATTAAATGTAACTAACCGGTACGAAATTAATTAGCCGCACGAGCCCTTCCCTCCCATTTCACTTTTCTTCTAATTCAAATGAACTTATTTAATTCTTTCGGTCATCTGCTAATTTAAATTGATTCCTTACCGGAACCCACTTTCATGAGCTCCTATTCAACGGGGGACCTCGCTTCAATGAGTTCATAGCCAAAAGAGCGCCAGTTTGGCGACTATGGCGGCTCAACCCTTTGGCTCCCTTCTCTTTCGAATTAATCACCGTTCTGAGTAATTAGGAAGCCAGCGGAAATAGCTTCCCTGTTCTCCGGTGTCATTAGAGCGTATGTCACATGCATCCTTCTGCGTTTCGGACAATTGGAAAAGGACTCCTTTTAAAAGGGACCTCCTGCCCATAATTTACCTTATGTCCAATGCAGTAAGGAAATTTGAAATAAAAGGGTTCTGAGGAGTGTTTTTGAAATATTATACTGCCTCTCGAAACTTTGGAAATGACAGACCTGAATGAAATGGAAAGGAAAATATTTATTCTTAATATATACATGCTAGATGTTTCGAAAATAATTGCATAGAAGGCTAGAGTTTTGAATGAGTGAAAAGCCGATGTAAAAATGCTAAGAAAAGCACTATATGAATGTTTTTATTTATTTAGGGATTAAATTAAATGCATATAGAATCAAAATTAATTTTACTTATTTACGGTCTTTTGTTACTTTCTTTTTTAAATCTGTTAATAAGATAACAAAAACTGTCTTCCAAAATTGCTACTCGTACTTTTCAAAGATCGTAAAAAAGAAATAAATATATCCATCGACTTTTTAAACAATTTTAAAACACTATCATACAAGCCACAAATTTTTCTATGCAAAGTTTAGCAAAAAACAGATTTAACCACCAAAGATGCTCAATGATAAAATTTTAAAGTGAGCAATAATACATCTTAAATATTAAAATTAAAGACATCGATAAATTATCAAATTCAACACATTTTAAGCTAAATATAATTATTTCAGCAAAAAAAAAAATAAATAAATATTTAATTATTAATTTATTCTTAATATTAATACTTCAATGAAGTGATTATAATTCAAACAAAATATTTGAATCGGATGGGAAAAATAAAATTAGATAAAACAAGTCACATGCATTAAGCACTTTATTTTGAAAAGTGCTCAGAGACAACTTTTTGTGGTTGAATGAAAACAAAAGCTCTTTCGGCGGCTATCTATACCGGGAAAAATTAAAAATGCAGAGCATTAATAATTGCTTCGTATACGTATGATGCGAAACTTACAAAATACATTCACAACAAAAACTATGTGAAAAAAGATTTAAAAATAGTCTTGATAATTTATTAAAAGCGTTTCAATGAAAGGAAATTTTAAGTCTGTAATGATTAATCTGGACTGAGTTTTTCATCTACAAGAGGATTCAGATCTCATAAAAGAAATTTAAGTGGTGGAGTATGAGATAAGAAATATTTTTTGACACACGATTGAATGGGTTTAAGTGATACATTGATGCAAAGGAAGCATGCGAGTGTGGTTCAAAAATTACCAGTTTTTGACTACGGGGAAGTTAGTTACAAAAGCAAGTTGGCTTTATTTTTATGTGTTGATATCTGTTAAACGGCTACAGGCAAAATTTGATTCTAATTAATTGGTTTGTGTTTATTAGCATCCACGCTCTCAGGGGTGAGGGCCATCCACAACTTACTCTGTATTAGAAGGATTTTAAATATCCCACAAGAAGATTGGAAGCTATACATTCTAACAAGAATATCGATTTATTTACCATTATCAAAAACATATAAAATAAGTTAAAACAAAGAAAACATAAGCTGACGATCTAACAGCTAAAGATGAAGAAAAGTCCGAAATAGAAGAGAAAACCGGGCAACCTCCTCGGTGATTCTTCTGATTCCAAGATTATTACTGCTACCTTATGTAGCTGTAACAGAAGGACTTCGATTCCCTTCAGCTGGCTTGTCTTGTTAGAATTGCTGGTTCATTTACTACTAGTGACAAGAGTGACAGCAAACGTGAATGATAAGCAATCACAAATCACAACAGGATCTTTCAGTGAGTTCGGGCATCATGAACCCTAGGCACTCTAATGATCTTTTTTTCTTTACCGTGAGGAATACTCTATTTGATAAACAAGGGTGACGCACCCGCAAGATGCCTTAAGATTCTTCTGTATTTTCGAATCTCTTTCTTATGAATCATTTTTAACATCTTTTTTTCAAACGTCTAGATCACAATCATTTTGGGAGCAGCATGACCCCATCAGGTTCTTGCGCTGTTGAACTCTACTATTACTCACTACCTTATTGGTAGCCCTCTACTGTCAAATAAAAGTTTAATAATTGCAGCGTTGATGAGACATGGATTTATCACTATCTTTTGGAAACTATGTAATAATAAAAAAGCTTATTTTTGTGAATCTGCTCCAAAGTAGGCGAAGACAAATCAAAAAATTATGGCGACTAATTTTTTAATGGTATCATACTCATGGACTTCTCAGGAAAAGGGGAAATCTGTCAATAGACAATAATAAGGTGGGCAGTTTCAATCCAATTTCCTATTTTTAAAACCCCATTTCTCATTCCTAACTCCAGTAGTTTTTGAACAACACTTGAACGAGTTGTTGTATTGTTCATTTAAAGTACATTGTTCATTTAAATGATCAGTAAACACTTCTTTTCAGCAAAATTGATTGCTTAAGACCTCTCACAAGAACACGAATACATGCTTACATGCTTATTAGCATAAAATTAAGGAAATGCATAAAAGTAAGACGTATTTATCGCTCATGTATAATCACGAGGGATTTTTTTTATACTTTTGTTTGTTAGGTTTGTAATATAAAAGCATTGCTGTTATTGGATTCAGGTTACATAAGAAAAAAAAATTAAGGCTAAAATCCTGTTATGGGGGGGGGCTGCTTAAAACGATTTATGAAATCATTCCAAAAAAAACCCTATTTTATACATTTCAAGCAATAACCATTTAGAATATTTGTGGCCAGCATATGTAATGAAAACCAACTTGTCTGCATATCGCCCAAAAAATTTCTCATGTCCCCAATTTCCCTAAAATAATATTCAACCAAAGTTGCAAATATATTAAAAATAATTTTCTAAGGTAGGAAAAGTAAAGATTTCAGTATTATTTCACTCTCAAACACACATTTATCTATTTTCTTTACACAAATACTTAAAAAAGTATTAACTATTTAAGTGTGACGAATTTTCATGAAATAAGGTACAATAATATAGGCTATCTGCTACGAAACAGTGCCTCAAAAATGATGAATCACCTCTTTCAAAACAGTGGCTCTTAAAATGTTTGTAACATGGTTAAATATTTCCTGAATAATTGCGTGAATGATTATGGAGAGAAACAGGAGTTGCAGAAGTAAGTCTCTGTGACTCACTATACATGTCTAATTATGATTTTCTAATCAAAGGGAAATTAAAATTCAGACAAGCTCTTAAAACGTTTTAAAAAGCTTAAAATTATGCTTATTTTCAATCAAAATAATTTAATTAATTCTAAATAAGTAATATTATTTGCTTTTAAATATTTATATCATAATTACGTAATTAAAAACTATGGTTTATTAAAACAGATTTTTTAAGCAATTATTTAAATTATAATTATTTATTAAACATGTTTGAATTATTCTGCACTACGAAAGAGAAGACCTTTTTTTAAATATTTTGGACAATGTGCATCATTGACATAATTAAATGCAAACTCTTAATAAGCTAAATTTTAAAAGAATTTGAAACTATATATATATATATATATATAAAAGAATCAAAACAACATAAATTTTCCTTAACGTAAATACTTTTCACACAAAAAGTTACAACAAAAGAAAAAACTTCATCTGTTTGTAAAACTTTTTCTGATCCTTATCCATTTCAGCTTTAAAGAAGGTTTTAGAAATAATCCATAAAGGGGCAGATACATTTATTTAAGAGGGTTAAAAAATATTAGGTTTCTTTCAACTGCCGCAGAACTATAAAATCACATTTATTATTGCTTCATTGTAGATAAAATATTTCGCTATGGTGTTCGATATTTTCTCAAAAGGGGCCAACAAGAGTATAAAAAGCGTAAAAGATTATTTTAACAATTGTTTTCTTTGTTGCAACTTTTAAAAAGATAGTCAAATAAAGAAAGTAGCGATCAATTTTTATTGTTGAGGCTTTTCTCGTCGGTGAAAACCACATTTTCCTCTGATTACCTCCTTTGAATATACAGCTTAAAGAAGACCCAGAAAAGTGGAAAGCATTTTCTCCTAAAATAAGCATCACTGCATCCAAGTTTAGTCAGAGACGCATTAAAATATTCATCGTTGGCATAGTACAAAAGAATTTCATTATGCTTCTGCATTTACATGATTAACAATCAATAATTAATTAGCAGAGAAGGAAATCGTGAAGAAAAAAAAATGTCACCTTCAAAAATTCATTTTCGCTGCATGTGACAACAAAATACCCATTGCATGAGCCACTGTTTGATAAAATATCATTTTAGTTTTTAATTTCTATCTCTTAAATAAAGCGTAAAATTAATCGAAACTCATTCTGTTCGTATTGACTCTCTCTTCAGGCAGAAACTTCGTTAAAAGTCTTTTGCATAATTTTATTTGCTGGGGAACTCAGTTATGTCTTTTACACGCTCCACGGAAATTTGCATAATTAAGAGGATTATGAGTAAAAATTTTTCCGCGAAGGCGAAGTTATTCTTTTTTGAGAAGTAAAACCAGATAAAAGTCATATTCGCTTAACTGACGTTGAAGGTAATCGGAACTCAAAAATTGAGCAGTGGGCGATGAGTCCCGACAATTACTCTTTGCGTGTGATTATTTCTATAAAATTAACTGATGAATATCTGGAATATCTCTTAAGGAATAACAGGAAGAATAGAAAGATAATAATAAAGGAATTAGAGGCTTAATTACGAAACTAGACCATGCATAATTCATGAGCATTAATAACATATTGCGAATTATAAAAGAACTGTAAAAGATGTAATTCACCTTAAACTATTAGCAGTGGAGTAGAAATTAATGTTCCATATAATGTATATATATACAAAGCAAACAAAATAATACAGGTTTATTCAAAATGATTCATCTGATTTCAAAATTCCATACTTTCACAAAGAAACGACACATAATGAAAAATAATATATTTATTCAAAGGAAAACTATGGAAGTTTTACATTATGAAAAATAGATGGCTCTAGTGTGTTTTTTGGGAAGCTATTTCCAGAAAGCTGTTTTAGAAGCTTATATGGAACTAACTCGTATTTGGATCGTCTGCTGAGGATCAGATAACTTTGTGTTAACTGAGCTGGCCACCTGAGCCACATGATATGGCCCCATGTGATTTTTTTTTCGTTGGGAGTTCTTAAATAATAAAGTACATGCACACCGTTGTCCACAAATTTATTTCTGCTTAACCAACGGATTTCTGCTGTGGTACAATCAATTTCCATTGACACTTTACAACGTGTTCGGTAGGAATTTACATATAGAATTGATATTATACGTGTAGCTAAAGGAAGTTTTATTGATCACTTGTAAAAAAAAAACATTATATTTTTCCTATGGCCTTCATGTATTTGTCATCATTCTGCAGCATTTATTAACTAAAATATGGAACTTTGAAATCAGTTGAATTATTTTGAATAACCCATATAATAAAATAATAAATAAATAAAAATTATTAATAAAACTATTGAATCAACCTATCACAAATAAAAGACCGTTTGTGATATTCCAGTAAAAAAATACAAACTAAAATGTTTAAAAAATATTAAATACAGAAAAAAAAATATTATGTGCTAGATATAACTTAGAAAAACTGCATAATTGTAAAACTGTAATAAATTGTAAGAAAATAAGGAAAACCAATGGAAAATTGAGATAATGTAAAAGAATAAATCCTAAGTAAAGAAATGCTTTCATTGGCTTAAAACTGCGTATGCGTGGTTATTCCAAAATTAATGGTCAAACAGAGCCACTAAACTTTTACTTTATAAAACCAGGTAATAAACTCAATTTCAAATGAAATAAGAGAAATGAAAATTTCTGAAAAAATAATAATTTTCATTTAATACTGCAAATATATATATATATATATATATATATATATATATATATATATATATATATAATTACGGAATATTTAGATATTTTTTAATTGGAATGTTATAAAATTTCGTGTAATATATACATCTTGAGTGTAATAAGGGACATTTTCTCCTTCGGGATTCATAAAGTTATTTTATTTGAGAGATTTTTGTGTCTGAATAGTTTTAAAAAATATAATTTATAACCAAATATTTTGTTGTAGGAGACTTGTGTCCAAAACACATAATAATTAAGTAAAACTGAATAAGCTTAAGAATATTTATATGGTGCTGAATTTCCTTCGCATTTTATTTAGAATAATTTAAACTATAATAATTATAGTTTTTAGTTTTTTTGTTTGTTTTATTCAAAAGATTTTTTTTCTTATTTACTAGTGTTTTTAAATATTTTCTTTTCCGTCTTTTTACTTTCCAATTTTTAACTGTCATTTTCCTTCTTTTCCACTTTGCTGTTTTTCAATATCTTTAAATAATTATTTTGAGTGAGTTTTCTTTCCCTTCAAAAGAAAGCATTGCTATATTTCCGGTTTTGACAAAGCGGGAAAATATTGGTACGTTAGTGTTAAATATGTAGTTTGTTGTTGCAAGGCATTTGTCTCATGCAAATTATTAAATCTATTTCGATCTGACCGATTAATTTTTGGATTGATTTTCTTCCGTTTCCATTACTTAATGTTTCGGTATCTTCTTTATCTATATTTTTTTATTTGGTTTCTTATATTAAAATGTGTTCTTAAAGTACACTTCTGGCTATTAAAATTGTAACACCATGAAGGAAAGCAAATTCAGAAAAGGTATTTATTGTACGTAAACAGTATAGCATGATCACAAAATAATAAAATTTTTAAGCAGTTTGGGGATTTACAAGGGCGCGAAAGTAGAAGAAACAGCTGCCACCCATGGCAGCTTAAACGGCCCTTACCCGGTTAGGCATGAAGTCTACCAGGGCTTGGATGACACACGGATTTCTTAAGAAATTTTCTTGAAAAATTATAAGGATTAAGTGTCATAAGGTTTCTGTACAAATTAATGTTTTGTATTTAGTCATATTTTAAATAGCTTCAAGTAAAATGTATTCTTTTAACTGCTTTGATAATTTTAAACTAACGTTCCAAAAAAGGAATTATCTGAAACTTTTCAATTTACAATAAAAATAAAAGACATATAAAATATCAAATTTTGAAATGTTTAAATAATTTTTATTTCTGCAAACATAATTGAAAGCATGGCTTGTAATAGAAGTGAAAGAAGTTTAAACATTTACAAATGTGTTTGATTACTTTTTTCAGTGTTTTACATGCAAACAAATATTTTTTACATTAAGCACATACACTTACTCTTTTACATTTACAGACAAAAGTATTTACTTTTACTTTTACAAAGAAATATTTACTTTAAACACAATTCTGTAGCATTTTAATAAGTTAAGAAATTGTATTATAATAACCTGTTTTAGAAAAAAAAAAAAAAAAAGTATATGTTTCAATGAATAAAAGTAAACTATTAAACAATTTCAACACTTCGCATTATTTTAAATTTCGATAATATTTTATCTTAAATATACTCAGCTATTTTAAGTTAATTTTAAAAAACTTTCGAATTTCTTAAATAAATGAACATTTAATGTTATTTAATCCATTATGTAGGATAAGTTCTTTCAAATAATAAATATTAGGGAAAAAAATTATTTCGCAAATTTTCTTCGCTTTATTTGTTGAAAACAATTAACTTATTCTTAAGAAATTTAGTTTGCACATAGTTATCAATCAAAACATTTTAGAAAGCATATTATACTTTACAAAAAAAATTTAATTATCTTCATTTGATTCAAGCTTAGAAACATTTGATAAATATATTTACTTTATTTAGTCACAACATCCAAGTAAACAGCTGTATCATAAAATACTTCGATACAAAATACAATGTTTCAATAAAATTATTATAAAAATATTATTTTGAATTCTTCGGAAACTATAAACAAAGCATTATCTCAAATTAACTCACTGCAGTCGATCTACATAGATTTCTTTTTTACGACATTTCCTCCAACAAAATTCCTGACAATGCCTAATATCCAATTAATTGAAAAGAAACCTCATTAAACCACTTAACACACTTATCACCCACCAACAGGTTTCGACTGCTTTGTGTTTCGGAAATCTATATAAATCGCTAAATCTCAGATTTAATTACATGGCACCTAGTTTTTGAACTGCGGTGACACTTCAAATCTCATCCTGGCATTTCCGAGTGGATAAAATTTAATATTAATAAGTGTCTAATGAATTTCCGGCATGAAAACTCTTCTCTAGAAAAGTGCCACTTCTCTAAAGGGGAATAGATTAATGTAGCGTTAACATTCTCTTCTCTCTATTAATCAGGAGGGATTAGCGGCTTAATTCCTCTCAACATTCGTCCTTTGTGCTTATTAATTACGAAAAATTAAATCATTAATTTTGAGGAGTCATATGACACATAGTGATGTGTCGAGAAGAGATTAACTGTAGCTATAATTTCTCAGAAATAAGAAGGCTAAAATGCAATTTTATGTAAATTCTATTTTTATGGTAATGATATGCATAAAATTTTAAATTGCTTGGATTAATCGATGCTTTTCGATTCAAAAATATATATAACCATTTGTAATAATCCGTGGTAAGTGATGTGTTTTGCTAGCTTTTTCCTTCAAAACTTATTCAAAACTAACCAAGTAGTCATGCTTGGGAATTTACTTCTGGTTTTTTTTTCGTAGAGTTGTAAGTTCAAATCCTGATGCCATTAATAATCCGCCGAGTGACTGATTATCATTAAATCTGGATTTTGGAGATGGGGTGCAAATTGAGTGATGTTCATAATTATAAAGACCTTCGCCAACAAACCTCGTGGGACTTGAAAGTGCGATATTAAGAAATAATCGATATTTTTATTTTTAGAATAGAAAGATTATTATTTTGGAATACATAATTTTATACGATGTAGTGACCGCGATAGCCTAGCGGTCATAGTCGCGGACTCGAAGACGGCTTTGTTTTTGTAGAGTGGTGGATTCGATCCCTGGTGCCACTAAAAATCTGTCTTGAAGCGGGACTGATACACGTTAAATCTGGACGTTTTCCTCCTTTTGGTGGGGTGTTGAAGTTTGGTGAAGAAGTGCCAGTTCAGTCCTCGTCACTTGACTGAGGTTCAGAATTACGAGGTTCGTTAGACAATAGCCCCTGTGTTGGTTTCTCAGTGCAACGTTAATTAACAGTCACATCACTCACATTTAAACGTTGTAAAGGTACTATTCAATTATTCAGTAAAACAGTATATTTTGTCGTTATTTAAGTTATTTTAAGGAATCTACTTGAGACACGTTGTACACGGACATATTTCGCAGTGAACTTGTGACTTTGGGCTATTCGCTCTATTTTCTCTTCACAAACCTTGAGGACTTTAATTGAGATCGATTGCATGAAATAACAATTTCTTCCCAACCAGAATGAAACGAGTTTATGTTAATTAGATGCAGGTGGAAATAAAGTGAAGCGAGTCAGATATAGTGATATGCAAGTAAAGTGAAATTTGGAGGATAGAGGAAGAGTGTTCTAACAAGAGGTCGATAATATGAAGAGTAGTTAGTGGCAATGCTGTCGCAGAGGATTTGACGGATAAACGCACACCAAACTGGAAGGGTTTAGTTCAGTAATATTTAAATTGGTGGGCTAATCTTAGAGCCCCAAAGAGAGCTGTATCCCATTAAATATTATATTATATTAATTGATAAATAAGTATTTCAGTTGGAACAGACATGCGTGACTTTGGATTAATTATTGACTTTTAGAGTTAGTTATATTTACTTATATTATGGCCCAAGAGTCGGGTAGAAGTAACCTAACGTTAAAAACTTACTGTGAGGTGGACATAAATATACTAAATCTGTATTTTTGTGTAACCGACGCTACAGTGACAGTCAGTTTAAGTTAAAAGGTAAGGATAAGTTTCCCGCTTACAATGAGTTAACTTTTTTTAAGTGCGAATTAAATCTGATTATTTTCTTGAAAAATTTATTTTTAGTCTTTATGCTTTTTGTTGCATTCAAGTAGATTCTGCGTCCTTTCTTACGACATTTTACAATTCCTTCAAAGTTATTTCTTTGCTGGTTTGGTGTCAATTAGGCCTATTTTGGGGACAAAGATGTTTTTGTAAAGCTAATTTCTTGAAAATATTTAACTGAAAACAGTTTTTACGGTTTTTAATCTTTTTAAACCTAAATATTTTGTTTGCAGTAGAATAGTAAATTCTCATTTGTGTTCACGATTTCCTCTTTAAATAAAGCTTATTTTTACATTACTTAAGAGAAAAATATTATAAGAAAACTTTAAATCATAATTCAACATGAAATGCATGCACTTGTCATTAAAAATCCATATGGACTCCAAAAATTATCCTAATTCAGTAACAGCAATTCCCAAATGGCCAACCATAGTATAAAATTACATTACATGCATTTAATCAAAATATTTTAAAAAAATTCTACAGAAATTATATTTAAAACCCTTGCTTTATAGTACTGCGATATCAATAATTCAATAATTTCATTTCAAAAGTTTTCTTTGTCTTCTTTCAATCCCGTAACAGCACTTCCAAAAATAGCCAACCAAAAAAATGCAAATGTATCGTACACAACCAAAGCGAAGAGTAAATTTCAAACCCAAAAAGCTTCACCAAGGCTTTTGTCCCCATCCGCATTACCATTCGATAGTTTTAGGCTTTCACATTGTAGCATCTTCATGCGTTGAAAATCCCTTGCTTACTTTTTTTCCCTGCATACCAAATTGTAAAACTTCTCTCAATGCGACAACGTCTTTCTTACATTATTCTTTTTCCGTTTTAGGGATTTTTTTCCTCTTTTTCTTTTTAGAATCCCATTCAGTGTGGGGTTTCTTTTGATATCGTATAGGATTTCAATAGTAACAGATCCGGCGGAAAGAAGGATGCTATCGTCCGTATGGATTCGCCGCCACACAGTTGCAATTGGAAATGAAAACGAGTTAGAATGCTAGGCCGAATATGCGAGAGTGAGTGAAGTTGGTAGAAAAATTTGTGAGACGGTGTTTCTTTTCATTGAACAACCATATGAATTGCGTTTTTTCCAAATTGAATAACACCAATCAAAAGGTATGGCATGTAAATAATGTCATTTCTTCGTGTTTGATAAATATTTTAAATAAATTATTTCTATTTCTTTTACATTATCCAATTTATATTATAAACCCTGAACTCATATATTTACTTGTACCATGTGTCTTATATGTAAGGCATAAATTTCGAATATTTTGCTTTTAGAACCATTGAAAATGATGTATTCTTTTAAAAAAAATCTCCCTTTAAGAAAATATTAGTTTGGCTAAGCTTCTTAACGTAATGGGCAAATGACCATCTAATTTTCAGTCGTGGTTTAAATTAACAGACACATTTATAGAGTTTGTGTTAAACTTGTAGGACCTCAACTGCAGAGATGCGCTGAATGACCACAGAATCAAAAATTCGAGATCGGATTCCATCACAGATGAAATGTGGAATAATGAAGCATCGAAGATAATAAATTTTATATAATTAAGTCTATTCAAAAGCTTTCCAGAGGTTCAAAATTTACGGGCCATTCAAAGATTTGTTAAATTTTGACATTGGCTCAGTATTGAAATAACGTAATATTTTAAAATACATACTAATGAGAAGAAAAAGGCTTCTATGATTCTTTTGAACCCAGTTGTGGTGTTATTTTTCTTTAAAGGCCAATAAATTCATTCTTGATCATAGATAATAACAATTTCAGCCTAAAATCAGTTTCTAAGGTCTTTTTTAAAAACGATGCATGCCCTGTTCTTGACTGCAGCAGAGCTTAATGGGGTAAAATAAATTGAAGGGCAAAAATGAACCAACCAAAATTTTAGTACCGTAAGACAAATTAAGAAAATAAGGAAAAATATAAATATACAGTGTAAAAAGAAAGAGTGAGTTATGGTTATTATTTAGAGTGAGAGAAATTTAAACTTTTATCTTGTCTGTTTTAAATGGCGAAAGTTGTATATCATTACAATCATGATTAGCGACTTTTACAATTCCGTAAAAATAATTAAATGTTTCGTATAACAATTTCCATTTCATTAAAATATTACCGAAAACCATTGATGAAAAACATTCTTTTCGATATATCTATATTTTTAATGAAATTTTAAGTGCTTATTTCTATATTTTGGTCAATTAAAATGATTATGAATTCAAGACATTAATTAGAATAGCGATGAAGTTCGCCATGTAATAGCACATTTCAATTTTAAAAAATGAAAATATTAAGTTGTTATAAAACAAAAAATGGATTTAATTGATTCTTACATATATAGAAATCTGTTTATTGTTATTTTAAAAGGAATTTAAAATACCCTAAATAAAATAATTATGGTAATTTGTCATTGTTCCTAGGCTATTTAAATACGCAAACATCAATATAAAATAATTTTAAATATTATCAAATTATACCAATAACAATTGAACATAAAAGTGCAGATAAGATTCTCTTGAACATAAATATCAACACCGAAACTATTTATTTTTGGTTTTATTTCAGTTTTCTTGAAGTTATTATTCATATATATAACTATATATATATATATATATATATTTAAAGTTCTGTATATTTACCAATTTTTATTCAGTTTTTTCTCTATTACTTCTAAATTTTTATGCTTAAATATTGCATTTAAAATAGGATACTATTAAATCAACCATTAATTAGATATTCTTCAATTTTTTTCAAATATCGAGAATGTTTATCAGTAAAAAAAAAATTGAAAAAAGAAAGTCAAACCTAGTTTAAAATGTAAAATATTTATTTCTTAGAGCGTAATTATTTTAAACAAATAAAAATAGTTATTTCCCACAACAATAAAATGTGATATATCCTTTGTTGTTTCATTATTCATTAATTTAAATATGCATATTTCCAAAAATAAAATTCCCCGGTAATTTTTCCACAATTCCTCTAATAAACTAAGAGAAATGAAATAATATGCAAGTTATAAAACAAAGAAACTCCCTCAGATTTGATATTCCCAATTAACGAAACAAGCAAAGCTAAATAAAAGATGTATGGTGAATATTTTCTTAACAAAATTTTTCTTACAGCTCGCAAAATTTTTTTCCCTTCATAACCGTCACTTTCTCGACAGTTAATAACGCATTTTGTGTCGGCCGAAATTTTACTCCAATCACTCATTGATTCCTTGGGGACAGTTCCGAAAACGGGGGGAAAAATAGATTCTTGGAGAGTACATGTCCATGCAAAATGGAACCAAGGGAAAACTTATAATGAATAATGTCTTCATTTGGAATTGTTAATTTAAAGATTTTATTTGAGATTAAAAATTTTGAAGTAACTAATTCTTTTTCACACAAAGAGATGTATACAAATATTTAATTTAAAATTATGCCAGTTGTGTGTGTGTGTGCTTATTTAAATATTGTTCAACTTTTTACAAATGTAAGAAGATTATAATTATGTTTTGGAGAAGTTCCAAAAACTGAAAATGTAAATACTAGGACAAGAAAATTTCTGTTCAGTATCAGATTAAATTGGTAATTTTCATAAAGATATTAAATCTTCTTTATTAAAAATTTAAATTTTAAGTACTATTTAATACTAGTCTAAACTAATTTAAAATTATTAAAATAGTTTATTGAATAATTTTATACTCTAAAAGTTTGTTTTTAAAAATATTTTGTTTGAAATGGTAAAATCATTTATATATACTTTGAACTTATTAATTGACAAGCTTATAATTAGAAATATGGAAGGAAATTTCAGCAATACAAAAACAAATACCTATCTCCCTTACTGTTTAAATTTAATTTTAGAAAAAGGAATAAAAACAATTCTACTAAAGATATATTTTTCAGACTTTTGATGAAAAGCACAAATATCTCAAATCAACTTATTTCTTTTTGTATTATTTTTCCAATTATGCTTTTCGTGTATTAGTGTACTTTTGATCTAATAACCTTCTTTCTTTAAATTCTATTTATATTTGCATTTATTTAATATTGCTTCAATAGTTATTATATTTATCATGATATTGTGTATAAACTAACAAAAACTAAGAAAAATATACTGGAAGGATACTAACGAAAAAACAAAATTTAATATTACACTATACCTAAGTAATACAAAACAGATAAGTAAAATTATTTGCTTGAATATGCATTGCTATTCTAACAAACCAATGTGTCTTGTAAAGTTTTTTAAACAATTTTTACTACATCAAGTATTTTCAAAAATTAAATTCTATTTAAATTTTCAAGAAAAAAATATTTTAAACTGAAAAATAATTATGTTCCATGTTTTCAGAATCCTAAGAGTTAGTATGGATGTTTAAATGATACATGTTGGAAAAATAATACATGTATATTATATATAGAACTTTATATTATTCATTATGAGTAAGAAAGATTACTCAAAAATATGCACCAAAATTATATAGTTAAAATAATTCTATCAATCTTTTATAAATTTTACTTATATTAAATTACAGTTCAGGTATTTTTACACAAGATAAAAAGTTCTATATTTCTTAGGCGCATTTATTAATAGAAACATGAAAACATGTTAACTAATCAAAAGCAATACATATTTAGTTATATTAATATCAGTATTGTAATTAAGAATTTTTCGTTTTGCAATAAATATATAGAGGAAAAGTAATAAAATTGTCTATATTTCACAAAAAATGCAAATTTTTATATAAAATTTTAAGAAAAGCGTTGTAAAAGAAATGTTTTTAAATTATTAGTTTCAGATTTTTAACCAATTTAATTTACTATACTTACATATAAATGTTCCTGTGATGTTTAAGCAAAGGCAACATATTTATATAGCCACCAAAATATAAATTCTTACGCTTTTCCTTACTAACGGCATACAATAAATAGTTTTTAAAAATATTATTTTATGAAATTAATATTTTTAAGATAAAAAAAGAATAGTTACCAACCAACAAATATTATTGTGACAGAGTACGAATATAAAATTTGAATTTAAAACACTTATCAAATTATAACTACTTTGCTTGTCTCTAATCGCGTAGTTAATATTTCTAAAATTAAGCTTTTATTTCGATACCATTGGTTGCTCCTTTAAATTCTACAATTCTCAATACAAAAATCTTAAGATCTGATAAAATAAAATGTAAATTTTCTCTAAAATATAAATGATACAAATATCACCATAGGGCTTAAAATGAAAATTTAAAGGAATGTGATATGTTTTACAAGCTTTATCTGACTTTCTATGTTCATATATATGTTTGTCTTCCCAGTAGAAAATTTTCACTGAAATTTTAACCCACTCCGATAGAGCTGAAATTTTGCATGCAAGTACAATTCCGATGAAAATACGATACTTTGGCATGCTCTTGTAGTGACGGATTTAGATGATATGGTCCTAGCCATGCACTTCACAATGTCCAATTCAATTAAAATTTTGTTCATATATATAGTTCACATAAGTGCTTTTTTTTTTTTTAGTTTTAATTTTCAAACTAAAAGAATTAAATAAATATAAGTTTTAAAAAATCGTTTTTAAGTATGCTGTTATTTGCAGATGGACTAAGAAGTATAAAATATTTTTTAAATGTAAAATATATGATTTATGACAGTTTAAGGCATTAATATTTCTACTGGTCTCATTTAGTAATTAGCTGTGATTCTTAATTTATTCGTAATTACTAAGTTTTTTTTAATTAAAAGCCTCAAACTTTCATAGTTCATATATTACTTTACATTTCTTAAAAAAAATTACTTTTCTTCCATTTAGTCCAACATTAAATGAATGAGTTCGAACCTTGATCAAAAACCCGTATTATAGTTGGGGCTGATGCATGTTAAATCGGTCGAGGCTCAAAATCTTCCCGGAAGCGTGGTGTGGAGAGGAGAGGGAGAAACCTCAGGTATCGTTCTCATCACTTGACCGAGGCTCAAAATTATGAGCTCTGTTGCCAGTAGAACCTCGTATTGCTTCTAGTGCGACGTTAATAAAACTAATCAGTCAATCAATCATAAAATGAAAATAATTATTTAAAAAATAATTTACTTGTATTTATATTACGAAAAAATAAATATAAACAAGCATAAAAAGTCAAATTTAGAAAAAATAATGAACGATTCATGGTATACTTTTGTATATAAATATTACTTCAAAACAAAATGGCGAATAATAGGTAAATATCACGATATCTTAAGATAGACCTGCTTAAAATCGAAGCATTTCTAGGTTTTTCAAACTCTTATATTTAAATACCCCAACACACATTTAAAAGAAAAAAATCCTGAGATATTTTAGAACTAAATTGGGATATTTGGGAACCAAATGTGAGAGTATCACTTCTAATGATTTTAAAAGACTGCTATTCTCGAGTGAAATTTGAAACTTTTCTGCAAATCCATATATCTAATAAGGACTCTCAGAAAAAACTCCAGTAGCTGACATTTGCTGTACCTCTTTTTTCCTGCCGTCATCCTTTGGGAATAATATCACTAACTTCTTTTGGAATATGTGTTTTTATACTCTTTCATTTGGTTACTCGTTTTTCCCCATCTCCGTTTCCGAGAAGAAAGAAAATCTTCGCACTCGTTCATTATTTAATGAAGGAAGGGAAAAATCAGAATGCACCGTTCCCTCAAAGGGAATTTGAATGATTTTTGCAAATGTATTTCGTGAGCTGCAGTTTGCATTCTAAGTGAGGAATGAAGGATTTTTCTATTTTTTTCATGAAATGAAAGAGCTTACACTCTGAAAATTTGCAGTAGAGTCGCTAAAAATTTGAATTGAGTGAATTTGTTGCAGGAGATTCTCGAATATTGTTTCTTTGCTTATAATGAAAAGAGTTGTAAAGCTACTTTCGTTCTTCTGTCACATGTAAGTATTGTTTTGAGTTATAAAAGAATAAAGGATTGTATGCAATAAAAATTTTCAACATGTTAAGGTATCTGGATTAATAGAGAGAGAGAGAGTGGGTGTGTGTGTGTGTAAGAATATAAAAATATTCTTCTTGAATGACTATTTAATTATTAAAATTGCTACATTCTGCACATTTGTTGTTGTTGTTGCGTGTATATATATATGTGTGTGTGTATGGGTATGTGTGTTATCACAATAATTTTCTTAACTATCTATTTTATATAATAGATGGTCTTTTTTAAAAAATATCTTCGAGCGCTTAAGGTCAATATTTCATACTATTGATATACATTTAATTTGCATTTTATATTGCTTCTTTGTAGTTATTTATGAATACTAATCTGGACGCTATAGGGCAGTGATCATAGTTGCGGATTCGTGACCGGCGTTGTTTTCGTCGAGTCGTGGGATCAAACCCTAATGTCACTAAAGACCCGCTGTGTAACGATGCTGATGCACATTAAATCTTGACGAAATTCTAAGCCCTTTCATTGACGTGGTGTGGAAGTATGAAAAGAGAGGTTCTAGCTCTGATGTTGTCTTTGGTCAATTACGGGATCCTTTGCCAATAATCATCATGTTGCTTTTCAGTGCATCGTTAATAAACAATCACATCTCATAACATGAATGTTAATCTAACTAGTGCATATATAATACAATTTTTAAACTTACTCGTTAACTTGATTCGGTATTAATTTTTGTGAATACGGAAAATATTACTCACCTGTGTAAGAGGTTTGATATTCTTAGAGATTTTAATCATAATATTATTTTTTTAGTTCTTGTAGTTGATGTAGTTACTTAAATGAACATCCCATATTTCCAAAATTTTAATTGAAAAGTATGGACATTGTCAAATTGAAAAATTTCAAAAACCTTGAAACATAAATAAATAAACTGTCGTAAAAATTAGCTAAAACTTTTCATGATTTCCTTTGATTATCATATTAAACTAACTATCGATCGGGAATTTTGCAATCCCAAAAATCGAATTTTTAATACTCGATATTCATATAAATAAATAGCCATTTCTTTTTTATGCTTTTATTTGATCATCAAATACAACTAATTATCAAATGAAAATTTTGCTTTTCTGAACATGGGATTTTTCGGTACACCTTAATATTCATATAAATAAATAACGAATTCATTTTACTCTTTCATTTAATCATCATACATAACTAATTATAAATCGGACATTTTGCATTTCCAAAAACCGATTTTTTATATACTTTAATATTTATATAAATAATTGGCCTTTTTTTAAAAACTTGAAGTACTGTTTTGTTTTGAGTACATATTTACCAACCTAGTTGCGAGGAACACGCTATGAAGCAATTTGATACTCTGCCTAACAGGAAGACCGTAAGGAACACGAACCAAGTAACATGATGTAAATGTAAGGCCGTAAATAGCAGCTGGATTCATTACATGACGACGACGAGACAAGCATGGAAATATGACCTGCTGAGATTTAATCAGCACTGGGCGGCTTAATGGCTGTTGTTGCCTAAATCGTTGCTTCGTCGAATTGCGGCTCAACAATTAGACTTTAACGAGCAGTTGATATCGCCCAATTTAATAACGAATCTAATAGGCGTTGCCATTTTCTTCTGTAGAAAAGCATCTAAAACGAATCATTATCTAACTTTTTCTTAAAGAAATACTAAAATATGTTTATTAAATGTTGCTAATTGTGAATGTTTAAAATGTTAAATCTTAATGTTTTCTTCCGTAATTCTGTAACATTTTTTTTTCATTTTTGGCAGCAGTACATTCAGAATATAAATAATTCTAATTCAGTTATGTATTTGTGCATAATTTTATTCAGAAACTATTGCATATTTAAATAACGTATAAAAATGGAAAAATGTGATTATTTTTTATAATAATATTTAAGCAATCGATTTTAGAATTTTAAAACTTTGTTTTCTACTTTTAAATAAATTTTAAAATGTATTTAAGAGTTTTTATATGTAAATAATGAAAAATTTGTGTGTCTGTAAAAGAATTTAAAATATAGAGCATAAACTTCTGTTACTATTCCTGACGCCTCAAATTCAATAATTTAAAAATAAATAATTATTATCATATAATTGCCTATTTATAAAAAATGAAAGTTTTCTTGTGTTTTTATTTGGAACATAATAATTAATAAAATTTGAATGTTAAGTAATTGCATGCTGAACTTATGCTTTTAAAGATTTCTGTAAAACTGTTTTGCAGAATTTACAGTATTAGAATAATATATATGCATGTCTCTATTGTATTATCTATAACATATTTGAAATACTTATGTTTAATTTTGATACATATAAAAGAAAGATAAATAAGATTTATAGAATAAAACTGTAATTTTCTCCTAAATTCCGAAATTTAAAATATCTATTTTTAATATAAAAAAGAGCTTAATTTGCATTTTTCGATCATTCAATTCTAAAAAAGTTACTGAGAATCCATTTTAAATTAAAACAAATAAATATATACTCCTCAATTCATTTAACATGATTTCCTACATATAAGGGTTTTCACTGAAGCTTTACTAGTATTGTTATGCAATTAGGATAATTGAAAACAATTTTTAAAAAAAACAAAATCTGTTTGCAAATGATATAAACGAAAGATATAACGGACTTAAACTTAACACAATGTGATTCATAAAATAATTTTTAAAAATTCATGGCAAATAAGGAGGTTTAATTTTTAAATTCAAATAATTCTCTTTGATCTTTTGTTAACATTCATTTTCAAAAGAAACAATAAATAAACATAATTTGAACTTATAATATTTTATTGAAGGCAGAGAATAATGCAAATTAGAGCGTATTAAATCCCCACTTTTTTATTAATTTACAAAAGGATTCAAATGTATTTCGCTCTACTAAGAATGTCAAACAGGCGCCACAAAGCACTTTTAGAAGCCTGCTTAAAGCAATGATATTTAACAAACATTTTTACCGAAAATTTCTTACTCATACTTAATAGCTTTGAGTTATACAAAAGAATATATTGATTTCAAAAACCACATTACTCGTATTTACCAGTTACCAATTACTGTAGGTAATCTAGACATTAATCCTATTATTATTTTTGTTCTTTATTTCAAGCATGTATTTTCCAAATGGGCTTACGTTACTAATTTTTAACTTCTTAATATAATCTTAAGACCCTGTGTTATTTGCCACATATTATCTTTTTGACGTGTTTGCCCTAAGCTGCTCATTCAAAATATGTACAGGAGATCTAATACATTATAATTACAAAGACCAAGATATAAATTTAAATTTGTTTCTTTTTTAAAAAAAAAATATTTCCCACTAAGAAAGGTGTAAAATATATTTATAGTTAAAGTTCTTAAAAATTCATATTTCGAATATTGTGCATAGCTAAAGTAAACGAATAGATACCAGTAAGATTTTAAACTCATAAAAAAGTTAAAAGAAGTATTGAAAATAATTAATTTTTTTTAAAAAAACAAAAAAATTTCGCAAAGTTGTAATAAGTCTCTCATACTTCTTTGTTTCAAGATAACTAAGCCATTTAGACAACTATGCAAATGAATTTAAACCTGGCTAGATATCAAAGTGTAATTTTAGAAAAAATAAATTATGCACATAGAAAAGATATTCCTATCAGTGGGAATGTTGCATTGAAAACAACACCAAATCGACCCACTCCAAAAACTACTATCAGAATGAAACCTTCATACTTGAATAAATAATATCCTCGTCTACCAGCTCACCCATGTGAACTAGATATGCCTTATTTCTCACTGAAATATATAAGAATTTACAGTTACAGATGAAAAGAAAATGAAGTGTTCGATATTTTTTTGCAATGGGCTTTATCATGAACGGTTGCATTGGGGGAGATAGGAATTCTAGAATATGGCGCACCTCCCTAGCTAAAGTCTTTAAATATGAATGTCGGCAAAAATCCCCAAAGGCTGAGCCAGAATGTTTGAATTGGAGACAAACTCCACCGCCATGACATGATTCCACAGTTAAGTGTGCATTAAGTTTTCATGTGGATGCAGCTCTGGTGGAGGGGAGATCTGCAGACAAATGTTGCCCGAGGAATTTTCTTGGAAGAATTTCAAAATTAGTCATTTCTTGTCTCATTCGTTTCAAACTGTGTGTTCTGTATTAAACTGATAGCTCTAACGGAGGTTTGAAATATAAATGTGTGGTTGGATTCTGAAGTCTTTTCCAGCTGAGTATAATGAAATATAATTGAATTGTGTATGTTCTCTGTGATTGAATGCATCAGTACTTCAGTGTTGTTGGTCCCTAAAATATAAAGATTTGTTTAATATCTTGTTGTAAAAGAAGAACAGACGTAAGGCCTTATTTAATTCAACAACATTGTTATTAATTTAAAAAATTAAATACTTTTATAACACTAAAAATATATCAGATTCAAAAGTCAGATTAAATTCATTTCGTATAAAAATGCCTTTGTGTTTTTAACTATTGTTAAAAGATAATCTCCAAGATAACAGACGTAGAAATAATCAAAGAAAAAATTTCTATGGATATTTATTCTACCAATTTTTTTTTTCTGTATTAATAGTGCGAGAATGGAAATTTCCGAGATAATTAGTCCGATAACAGCGATTTCGTAGCAGAAATTAACTCAGTTGCTTGTTCCGGCTTACATTGGGTTTAAATACATTTTAATTATGTACTTTTCTCGCATGCTATGACACAGAATACATGTTAATTTGAAGAATGTATAATGATAAAAAAAAAAAAAAGAAAGAAATGGGGGGAGGAGAAGGAAATCCAAAATATAAGAGAGAACCGGGGAACTTCCTCCACGGTTATTCTTCACTCTCCCTCTGACGCTGTCTCCTTGCTCCCCAGGACTATCTTATACAGCGATAGCAATAGACTTGAACTCACTTCGGCTTCAATCCACTTCAGCTACCTTGTTGGGGCCGCGGTAGCCTAGTGGTCAAGGTCGTGGATAGCGGCTGGCGGTTTTCGTTCAGTCGCGGGTTCGATTCTTGGCCACCAAAAGACCCGCCGTGTAGCCGGGGCTGATGCACGTTAAATCTGTTCGGGGCCCAAAGTCCTCCCGTTGGCGTGGTGTGGATGTTAGGAGAGGGGGTGCCAGCTCAGGTGTCGTCCTCGTCACTTGACCGTGGTTCAAAATTGCGAGGTCCGTCGCCAATAGCCCTCGTGTTGCTTCTAGTGCGACGTTAATAAAAACTAAACTAAACTAAACTAAACAGCTACCTTGTTTTTCCAGAATGGTCGGCTAATTCTCATAGTGATTGAGTGACGGCAAGCTTGCTTAAATGGTGAGCAAACACATGTCGCTACAGTACTCCACCTGCAGTCATGAAGACAGTGAACTCTGGAATCGAACTACAAGAAGGGAACATCTTCCATATCTAGTAATGACATCAGAAGAAGGAGCAATAGATGGGGTCTCTGTGTTAACTTCGTCTAGAAACAGATGAGTTGGCTTGAAACGGTCAATAAAAACATTATGTTGTTTTCCATCAATCTCTAATGTATATACTTTAGGATTTTTCTTTACTATTATGTAGATACCAGCAAAGGATGGTTCCAGTGGCTTTTGAATTTTCAATTCTTTCTTAGGAACACGCAAGATAGGCGATAGAGATCCTTGCTAATAAATACAGGACGAGAAGAATGACAGGACGCGAGTAATACTTTCTAAGTATGAACATGACGTCTCTATTCTGCAAAAACTATGGAGAACTCATCTTGATACAGTAACTGGAAAAGGCAGGCAGCTTCAGTGTAGTTCCATAAATAAATTCTACCAAAGATGCCGCCATATCGTCTTTGAAACTCGTCCTAATGTCAAGTAATGTTAGTCAATTTTTCAAAACTATAATTCAGTTTCTTTGAGGTTAGCTCGTTTAGATTCAATAACTGTGACACAATTTTTGTGCAAATAGATTAAGAACTGAAAAGGATTTTCTAGATATCCATACAGCTTTTTGAAACGCGTTATGTATATATAATTCAAAAAGCTGTTAAAAAGGTTCCATGCACCTCGTTTGTGAATGTCTCATATAATTTCTTACTAAACTAAGAAATTATTCTACTTATTAATTTTGACTATTGTTCTTCTAAAATATAACAAACACTTAATAGAAATGCTTTAATGAAGCTCGTTCATCTTTATACGAAAATTCTAATCAGAATCAATGGAGATAGCCCAGATTCATTAGAATCCTAAATTTAATCAGTTGCTCATATTTCCGTATAAAATCTTTAATGATTAAATTTTTATATCTTAGTTATAAGCAAGAATAAGTTTTGTACACATCCAACTAAACGCTCAATTTGTTATTTTTTTTTCAGCTCTAGAAAATGAAAAGAATATCTGGGAAAAATTGTGACTGTGCACATCTTTGAGGAAATTTTCATTAATACATAAGTAGGCTCTTTTAATTATTTCAAAGTTTGCATTAAGTATTTACGAGGTATTCCAATCAAATGAGGTTTTCTTTTCAAGCTCATTTATTCCAGACATAGTGATTTAAAACAGGTTTCTCTTTCAAAGTAAATGACAGCCATCTTTGAACTTATTAATGATTCAGAAAAATTTGTCACAGAATGAGGGCAAGAGATAATTGAAAAATACTGTACAGGTTGTGAGAAGAAGTAAATTAAAATTAAAAATGAATTTAAATATATGATGAGGAATAGAACTAATTACAGTTTCGTTTGTTTCTATGATGAATACGACATTAATTCATAAAAGTTAAAGCAAATTCTTAATTTTGATTAAGTTACACTTCTACAAAATTATGATTAAGAATTAAACGGAATCGAGAATAATGAAGTATCTCCATATGAATGGCAAGAATTAATGATAAAATAACACGAGCACAACATTATAATTGACTATAATTTTTTTCAATAGTTGTAAATCACGATATCGTTTAAAATGAAATGTATTTTTATAAATGTGCTATGAATTTCATTTGTATGTATATTACTACTGAAAGTTTGTACTTTATTCTATTCCCCCGGTTAATATTTTTACTGAAAATATGATTCATAAGCAAGAAGAGGATGTGCCAATTACTAACGCTGAAGAAACCTCAAAGGATGACCTTGGTGACAGATTTGGTTACAAATGTGGATGATTAAAAAAGTTAATTGAGAGTTCGTATATTGGTAAAACTCCACTTGTTTCCACAGAATATTTGTGCATCTCCTACAATTTTGATTACTGAGTTTGAGTGACTGTGTTCGAAGATTGTGGGAACTTCGAATTAATGCTGTAATATATTGCATTTCAGGGTAATATGTATCTAAAAGGAAATTTATTGTATTTGTGATATAGGGAGTAAAACACGTTCCATTTGGTCGAGTTGTTGTAAGGCGGTGAGAGTGATTGTAAAAAAAAATTAATAAGTCGTTCAGACTTTTTTTTTTCTTAACTGCAAAACTTTAATTAAAACATTAATGCAGCACGATACACAACATTTGAAATAATACTACACATCTGCAGAATTATCAGACATTGCTAGTTCTTCCTCCATTGTTCTACTCTGTTCCTCGCTTTCTCCCTCACTCCTCTCGCCTAGCGTTGAATTCTTTTTCTGCTCTGCTCGTCAAGTTGAGTTGTTCTTCAACTCCGAGACAAGTTGAGCTGTTATTTATCATTAATCTTTACTTAGGGTCTCTGAATAAAAATTTCTATTTAATGTGAAAGAAGCTATTTTTTGATTTCTTGGATCTTTCCCACATTTGAAACAAATCAATCCCGTAATAATAGGATAGTCTTTTCAGTTGACCAATATTTTGCAGAAAAGGCTTCCCCTCGTCTTTAAACAGAAGAAAATGTATTTTTAAATTCATTAATAGGTTGATATAAATTGTTTTTAAGATATAGTATATATATAATTATCATTGAAATATATATAGAGAGAGATTGTTTTAGTGAGAAATAGTTAAATTTCATTTGCTTCTTGCTTTAAATTTCTTTAAGAAAATGTGTAAAAGGTATCTTAGATGAAAAGGTTATTAGATAGCAATAGCAAAGGGTTAATAATGATAGGAACATTAATATAAACGACCTGCTTGATTTTTGCGCTTATGCCTTAATAAATAAATTTCTGATTGGACTTCTTTATTTAAAAGTTCAACAAAATTAATACATCACGCATTTTATAAATATATATAAAGCCTAGCGAAAGTGAAAATAACGAACTATCATTTTGTCCTTTAATTATATCAGCTTCCAATCAAATTAAATTATTCCCAGATTTAAATTTTTATTTCAATTTAAAACAAACAGAGTTAATTCCTGAGTTTAATTTATAAAGAAAAAATTTAGTCTGAGAATCAAGTAATGCTCTGTTGCGATTGAACTTTGATATTAACATTTATACTTTAATACAGAAATATTCAATTCCCCAATAGATTTACTGAGTAGATAAATGATGTTCTTTTAATTTCTCCTAAACATTGTTTCCACAAAAGATTCTTTGTTTAGCGCTTGAAAGAAACTAACTAAGAAATTAATAGAATGAAATTATTCTAGGGAGCGTGAGTTTCAACATACGCTCTTGTTAATAATCTCATTCTGAAATTACTTACGAAATTGTTAAGGCAATTTGTGTTAAATTATCTTGTTTCAGTTGTGAGACACGTATATGTAATTTACTTCATTCATATATCAAATCCCTCATGAATTGAATTAACATAGCCAATATATGATATTATCGAGCAACTATATCAATGCATTATTTCTCATTAACATTAAGAAAAGATGTAACAAGTCTCGTCAGTTTTAACAGAAACCGACAAAGGCGAACAACGCAGACTTTTACGAACAGCAGCTAATGAACTTTTAACCAACGTAATTGGAGAGACAGAGACATTTTCCAGAGTATAAAAGCACGGAGAACCTTTTCTACTATAACGAAGAGCCTCATATTTTAGGAATGTAAAAGCAAAGACTGGAAAAGATGGAAAATTTCTTTTTTTTTTTTCCGAAATCTGGAAAGATTTCTTTAAAAAGTATTATCTAATTTTCCTCTCTGAGGAACAGCAGGTGGCTGTGCCTCGTAACGAAGAGCTTTAATTGGAGAAAGAAATATTAAGAGACATAATTAACAAAAATTAAGCTGTAGCTTCTGTGACGTTATTATCTGAACTATATGTTGCAGGAACTGCGTATACACGGAAATTCTTCGGTGGGTTATTAAAGGGATTTCTTCCATTTTTATTTTAATGATTTAAGCTGGTTAACTAAACATCACGCGGTGTAATGTGTAAAGTATTTGAAAGCTGCAGGGAGGCAACAGATTAGAAAATTACTCATGATAAAAAAAAAGTTATAAATGTAATGTTAACTTTTTATTAATAATTATAATAAAGTTCGTGAATTATTCTCTGAAAGATACACGAACTCTGGTAAACATCGAAAAGTTACAAGACATATTTTCACATAATGAAATATTTCTTTTACCTGTTACTTTTTTGAATCTGTCTCAAGCTCGTAGTGGATTGCTTTTTAAATCCCAGTCGTTGTGAATATAATTCCAGTCTAACTTCAAATCCAAAAGTCATCAGATTAAAATCTGGTATATGTAGTGTGTGAATATAATTAAGATAAATTAATATCAATCACAACATATTAGATCATCTTATCACATTATGATATTCGCGATTCTCTCTTTACTAATCTCGGAGATTTTTTGGTAAATTAAATTGATCAAAAGAACCTTTTCATCTCAAGTGAAATGAAGTGTGATTAGATAAATTAGAAAAAAATAAGAAGTGTAGTGAATTAAATTAGAGATAGTGATATATTCATGAAATTGAATTGAAAGGAAATAGAAAGGAGGTAGAGGATAACGATAAGGTGATGGATATTTTGATTGAAGTGAATCATCGTGAATTATTCGGAAGTACAAAAGTGACTCCTAGTTAGAGAATAATACGAGTTGATAAACAAGAAATGTATGAATCGAAACAAGTGATTTTGTAAGCAACGACTTTATTACTAGAATATAAACTAGGATTACTGTGTTAAGAAGTATTCGAGAGAGAGAGAGAGATTTGAGATATTCTATGTTAAGAGTTGTGACATTGGGCTATTCGCGGTTTCTCTTCACTAACCTTGGGAACTTTCAGTTGAGATTGATTGCTTTCACTAAACAACCTTTGCCCAACCAAAAATGAAACGTGATGAAGAACATTAATATGTAAAGCAGTTAGGAATGAAGTGAAGCAGTTGAATTGAGACTTATATAAACTCCATCTGAAGGAGTAGAGTATCTGAAGGAGGATCAGAGAGGCGTTGTAGTGAGATTAGGTGAAGTCTAAGTGCTATATAAGAGGAAGGTGGAAGTATAGACTAGTATTGAGGCTCCGAGTATAGATTACTCGGGTAAAGATTCGATCTAGTATTTTCAGCAGTTGTTCCAGATTCGGAGTTGCAGTTGATAAAAGATATTGGTAAGAGGCTGTTAGATTATTATTGGTGGGTTGAATTAAAGTGATAGAAAACTTAACCTGGAGAGCATAATTATTGGTGTCATAGTAAATATATACTAATAAATTGTGAAAGTTGTTTTGGTGGTTCTGTAATTATTTGTGTCGTAGTATTTAATATTTGAAATTAGTGATGGCACAAGATGACGCTCGGGTCGATCGGGTGTTACAGAGTTAACAAACAATGTTGACTTTCTCTTACGTATCTTCAATTAGGGTCTTGAACTTATTGACTATCTAATTAAAGATCACTGTAGAATTAAATAATGAAGTTAACGTCACAATCTACTTTATTAGAAATAGTCTTTTAATTCGTTTGATAAAAAGACAACTTGAATCTTGCTTAAATATTGCAAATTTCAAATTCTCAAGTTCGATTGTTAAGGCAATAAATCCCTTTCTAAGAACTAATTTTCTTCGGATCAATAAATATCAAAGTATTATATCCTGTGCAAAAGATCTCTAAATTTGTTGTGTTTCCAAACACTGCTTTCTCCAAAAGGTATCTGAAGGTAAAAGGGCTTCGGGAAACTAATTGGAGCATGACTCTCAGCAACCCATGACCAGATGTTTTCAATGAGTGATAGACCTGGAGACCGTTCTGGCCAGGGCAACAATCCAATATCCTGTGTATTGAAGAAAGTTCGAGAAATATATGTTCTTGCAATATCTTGTTGGAAGATGGCGTTTGTCAGGCCTCGAACATAGGGTACAACTACTGGACTTCAGATGTCAGAAAAGTACCAATCTGCATTCGAATCACCGTCGGTTCGAATTAAAGATGTGCCAGTCGTGCGCTCAATGGCTGCCTGAACCTTTAGATCAGGTGCTGGAACCCTATGTCAATATCGATTTCAAGCAACCGATTAGCTACTTTTCGGATCCTCCAGACATGTGTGCAACTATCAGAATACTGAACGCAGAATCGGGACTCGTATGAAAAGACTTCAATGCGCCCCTCCTGTATACAGCTTTGTCATTCGGCTCATTAGAGTCACCGTCTCTCTCTTTGCTGCACTGTCAAGGGATGCTGAAGTAATGGTCGCTGTTCAGGGAATCCACGCTGCTGCAAGTGTCGTCGCATCGTACGAGCAGATATTGGAGCAGATACGAGATATATTGCAAACAAGCCTATTTCCTGACTAATGGTCAGTGATATGGTTGTACGACCTTACAGGACTGACTTCACGAAATGTGTGTCCTTTCAAGCGTTAGTTATGGAAAGGCGGGGAAATCCTGCTTGCTGTTCACCTATTGATTCCATATTCGCAGGACAGTGGTTGTATTTCGACCAGTGCGACGGGCAATATTACGGAACGATAATCCACACTCTTGATAAGCAACGATCCTGCCTCTACAGAATTTCGAAACTTGGTGGCAAGCATTTCTTCTTATTTGAGGCACAACTCGATATTCTCAGTAAACTCCAACCTTACAAAGCGCATTCCAAATGAAAAATCCTCTACACCTTTTTTCTTTTTTACAGTGATTTAGATGTCGTTTCTTCCGATTGTGTCGTCTAACTACGCTGAAATACTAATCTTTTGCATATTCTAACCTTTTCATCTCTTCGTGTGATTTTGACGTTTGTCAGATCATTCCTTCCTGGTGTTCCAAATTTAACGCCAGCATTATTATGTATAGCAGTGTATATCAATGGTCGGTATGTTCTCCAAAATTTCAAAGAATTTGCTTTACTAATAATATCTAGTAGATTTTTTTTCCTAGAGTGCTTTGATAATTGTATGCATGGGTGTTTTCTGAGGCTGTAGTGTCGATATTTACATCAAATTCCGTTACTACTGGTGCGATTATATCAGCCTGCTTAATCTAAAATATTTAGAGTGACTCAAAAACACACCATGTTTTGAGAGATTTATAGTTCCCGGATAATTTAGGTGCATAGGAAAGTATTTACCGTTTGCTATTTGAGTCACAAAAAAATTATTTGCTAACCATCTAATTTTTTTCGGGGATAATTTCTTGTCCACCTATTTTCAAAAGAACCATGTTGAGAGTCCTTTGATGAAGATCCAATGTGATTGTTAAGACTTTGGTTTGGATTATATTGAAAAGCTTCGATCGATGATCCGATCATTTATTTATGATGTGACAATTATAAAAAAAGTACTGTAAATAATTGAAAGAGAATTTCACCCCTGATCCCCGGATCCTGTGCTTGTATGCCATACGGTACAGAGCATTAATCTTATTTAGAGCATTATTTTTCATTTGATTCATAATTGCGGTATTTTTATCAGTTTGAAGAAATACACTCCTAATTATTTGATGAAGGATTACCATAAATAACGGTAACCAGCCAACATTAAATTAGAAAATGTTCAAAATCTTTTGTTTGAAAATTTTGCTATTGTACTTTTATCGGGACTTGAGCTTAATTTCCAATATTTTCACCACCGATTGAATCTTTCCAAAGCATTTTGTAATGTACGACAAATGATATCAAGCGATTTATGGGAACAATAAATAAAAATATCATTAGCGTAAATCAAGCATTCCACTCCAGATGGCATTGTTTCATAAAAAAATACATACATATAAATAATATATAAAATTTGAGATAAAACACTACCCTGAGAGAGTTCCTTTATTAATGGAAGAACGCCCCTTCATCGAGTTTGAAAATATCTATTAAAGAGAAATACACGAATCCAAAGAGATCTTTTTCCTATAATACCGATTTGTAGACATTTCTAAAGGAGGCCATATATATAAACAGAATCATAAGCTCTCGTTACATCTAAGTATTTATTTCTTAACTTTGCATCTTCTATTGCTGCATGAATGAGGTAAGTTGCTTTTCTCTTGTCCTCAAAAGAAAAAAATACAAAATGATGAGAATGAAGTTTTTGTTCTATTGTCAGAAAGTAATCGATGCTACTGGTTAACATTCTTCCGAATGTTTTAGAGAAACCCGAAGTCAAAGCTATGTGTCTATATGATAAGATTTTAGTTTTATCTTTGCATGGTTTCGGAATTAGAAGAATGATGGCATATTTCCGTGACTCTTTGGGAATCAATCATCAAATAATTGTTGAAAAAAACCCAGAACAACTGTTTTTTCTCTGTGAATAGGACAATATTAAGATAATAATAAAGAATGGATGGATTGTTGGTCTGTCCAAGTCCTGATTAGAAGTCACACAAGGATTATTGTCAACATATTTCGTAATTTTCAACCTCGATCTAGTGACGAGAACATCTGAGCTGGCACCCCATTCTCCAAATATGAAACACCACGTCATCAAGAGAATTTGGAGCTCCGATAGATTTAATGAACATCAGCCCCACTACATGACGAATCTTCAGTTATAAGATTCGAACCTTCGATTCAACCAAAACAACGCTGGCTTTGAGCTCGCAGCCATCAAGGCTCGACTACCGAGACCAGATAAAAATAAATAAATAAAATAATGGAAGTATTTATATGCAGTTTCAACACTTAGATGCACGCATGCGTGCTAGTTTGAATCGGTCATGGCAATGCCTTTCAATCCTCATGTTAATTATAATTGAGCTTGCTTAATAATAGAAAAATTTAGCGTGAACGATATGGTTCATGATGCTTAAATAAAGTCGTGAGAACGAGTTCTGATTCTATTGAAGATGATTCTATGATTCTCTTTCTGATTCATGCAAAATAATACGGGTTTCGAAACGTTAAAAGGGGTTTTCTATGTTCTTTCAGGGAATGATAGAGTGGAGAGATGGTTAAAAGAAAGAAGTCCGTAATTCAAATGTTGCTGCTGACCCTGTATTCGTTCTTGTAGATTCTTTAACATGCTATTTATTCAATCAGTCAAATCAGTACTAAATATTAAAATCAAAAACAGTTTGATGAATTTCGCATAAGAAAAATACAATCAATTTAAATTTTAACTTTTAAATTGTAATTATGATCCCAGTTGCATATGATATTCGATATTAGAGCCTGAGTCGATTTAAATGAATAAATAATATTATTCCCCCTTGAAATCTGCTTGTTTCTATTCAGTTTATTTCTCTTATGTGTCTTGATTGAAAAGTAATTCTCCCATAGCTTTTTTGTTTAATGTTCAATTTTCACAATTTTAGTCGTATCAAGAAGCTACTAAAGTAATAGCCGAAAAACTAAAACGCTACTTCTACGGAATGCATTAGAAAATTTTTTATTTGATTCCATCTTTTTGCATTAACATGCACTAACACGTGAATAGTTGGGAACACCCAACGGTGAAGAATATGGGTAGTTGTTGTCAACAATAGGTATGAACGGGAGATTTCATCACAACGTCAGAACAAAAGCGATGACTATTAAGGTGTATTTCATTTTTGAAACTGATGAAAATTGTTCGGTTTAAAATTGTGTGCAAAAACGCCTTACTACTTTAATTGCACCTCCATGCAGATAGTCATCTTCTCTATTTCTCTGCAAACCGAAGATATCATCGAACCAGAAAAACGAGTACATTACTTAAATGACACATAGATATTTCAGGTACTACAAAAATTTTGAAAACTGGATAGCAAATAAAATTATATGAATATGGACGCTTCTTTAATTACGCCTAATAATATCTTCAAGTATTGGAAGTATTCTTTTAAATGCATGGTATGTTCAAAAATACCCAGCCATACTTTTTCATGTATGAACATGTGAAATTGGGTAGGACTGGTTTAGTACACGTAAGTAGGTGATTCTAATCTGCATGCTTAAATTTTTTCCGGTCTACAGAAGGTATGAATCACCTGGAAACTGTCGATGAATGAGAAAATATGAGAGAATCCGATGGATTTCAATTTTTGACAGATATATTTGAACAATGTTACTGCATTATGTTTTGTTTGAATCTAGTAGATCGCTTCTGTTTGGGAATCATGGAATTTTTGTACTGCTAAAATAACATATTTAATACAATGATAACATATTTTGTATTGAAATTAATAAAAACACATAGCAATCTAACTTTATATTTTTATACATCAGATTATATTTATTTGCATAATCATATTCAACTACATTTATATAAAATCCTGTTGGTTGTTATACTTAATTTGTTGGGTTAACTTCAACGTGAAGAAACATTTTCAAAATGTTCTAGTACAACAGCATTTAAATAATTTCTTAAAGTGTAAAACACATAATTACAAAAATTAAACGTTACTGTTTGCATTTAAAAATCTATCGTATCAATCAACTTACATTGTTAAAAATTATATTGATATATTTAACACAATTGCCAGTTCATGAAACAGGAAAACTTAAAACCATCCCTCCATTTTAGATTACTTTTTTATTATGGTGAAGTTGAACAGGATTTGTAGCATCTGGAAGCATTTTGAAACAAAGGTAGAGAGGTCCGTATTACATGACAAGCAGCAAGAGTGAAAGAGTGATCAACGGTAAACGCGAGATTAAATACCCGAAAATGGGGAAGTCTCAGAATTCTACTTAGCTTGAAGTTGTTAGAGGTTTAGGATACTAGCACCAAATGCGTGACTTTACAAAGTGAAAGTGACACTTGCGGTTAAAAAGCGCGTGAAAATTAATTGGTAAGATTTCGGTGGGCATAAAAAAAGAATGTTTAAAAGACAAAGAATATTAAAAAAAAAAAAAAAAGAAAGTAATTACGTGGTTTCGTCACATGTGTTTAAAGCAATCAATTAATTCAATATCTTTCAAAAGCTTCCAAAAATAGGTTATTGTTCATCATTTTTTCAAAAATATTATTTGTTTTCGAAATATATGCGAGAATGGGCATATCCGTGTATAAGTGTGAGTAACTATGCTAAATCGGCAGTTATAGGTAAGTAAACGAAATAATGGAGACACTTGGAATCCAAATTATTATTGATTGGTCCATAAATTGTTGATCCATCATTAGTCTTATGATTAACAACATTGCAATGTGGAATAGATAAATATAGTTCTAACACAAAATTTAGCGAATTTTATTCTGTTCTTCCATAAATTATCTCCATTGATTGTTACCCTTCAAAATAACAAATGGTATTACAGATAGCCAAGAAATACCCCCTCCCTCCATCAAAAGTCTGCGTCTATACTTTACAGTTGGAACAAAACAATTTACTACCACCAAACCACCAAAAATTCTTTCTTTGGTGGGAGATAAAGTTAAATACCATTCGTCCAACCAAATTTTATATTTTAAAGCATCAGGATTCTAGTTTTGATCACTAAATTCTTCCATTTATGCATTTTTCGACACTGACGTCAGTAATTAGATATTTATGCTTTGCAACAGGAACATTAAAGTCTAATTTGTGAAAGCCCCCGGCAAACTGTTCTCTTTGAAATAGAATCTTTTCTACAAATGTTTCAATCTGCTGCCTTCTTTTTAGTTTCTGATATATTTTTACTTATATATCGTGTCATTCTTTCATTAATTCTTTCCTGACAACTTTCTTTTCCTTCGACATATTATTTTTTTTTAATAATCTGCCATAATTTTAGACACTGCTCCTCTTGCCGGCTATTTTAGATCCTGAAGTGAGCAATAATATTCATACCTTTCTTCAAATTAAAAAAATTTAATCTGGCATATTAAAATAACAGTACGCTATTGGTGTCTTATTTGAAATTGTACCAATCATGACAAACAGTTGAATTCCTATTCTTTTCCTTTATATAGCAAATATCAGAAGCCTACAATGCATTAAAATTTTGCATAAGAAATTTCTTATACGCTACTTCTTTAGTAGATGTTTCTATTATTTTGTCTACCATTTTTACATGGTGTTCATTATTTTTAACTTTATTATTCTTCGTTATTAAACATTTCGCTTACAACTTCAGCTGTATCTGTAATCAGTACTAATTATGAAATTTTGAAAATTAACTATTTATAAGTATTAAATATTTGCAATGAAATTTTTGTTGAAAATACCCTAAGGGGTTTACTTTCTTTATATAAATACAAGAATCACATGACCCAGAGGGTCTCTAATGATCTTTTCGTTTTCCATGGAGTTTACTCCCTTTGGTAAACACGAGTGATGCGTTTCCCGTTCACCTTAACGATCCTTCTGCATTTTCAGTCTTCCTTCTTGTCAATCAATTTTTACCTTTATCCTCCTTTTTCTCCTGTCCAGAACAGCATGGTAGTGAGTGCAGTTAAGGTTTTCTCGATTTAAGTCTTTAAATTTGAAATTTATAAATTATCAAAGCAATAAATGAAGTTCATTGCAAATGATCATTGTTCTAAATATACATTTGTAACTTTATACGAGAGCATTTTTTTTTAAATTTTTGCTCATAGATTATTTATTTAAGTAACAATTTATATTTAAAATGTTAAATTAGTAAATTCCGTAGTAAATATATAACACTTACTTTACCTAATATTTGGAAGGTGGAATGTTTCATTAAATAATTGTTAAAATAGATAAAATTATTGACTCAAAGTAAATAAACAAAAATGTTATTTTAAATGGCTAAAAATAATCTATCAGTCGAAGCATAGTTTATTTTATAATGTTTTTGAAACGTGTTTATATTAATATTTTGCATATGTGTATATTTATACTTGAATAATAAAGTAATCTTATATATACTTACCTCGTAAGGAAAAGATTATTTTTAAAAAAAAATGAAATCGCCCAAAATACCGTTTTTGAGTTAAACTTAAATATGACTCTTTTAACAAATTTTAATTTTGAACATTATTCAAAACAAACAAAAAAACTTATTTTAAAAATAGATTACTTTTGAATGTGTCAAAGTATTGATTTTCAGGAATTTTCTTTCAACGAAGCTTAAAATGCTGCAACTCTCATCTCAAAAATCAAACTGTAAGCAGATTACATCTAACAGAAGTAAGAAGCGGGGGAAAATAAATTCGAAACTGCGTGCGAAGGATAAAATCGTCTGCAACGTTTTATTCGTTGCCATCTGAGAATGAAAGGAAGAAGAAAATCTTAATCCTCAACAAACAGGCGGACAGAAAAGAGAATGTGATATGACGTTCAAATTTTTGGAACCAGCATTCCAGTGTTGAAAATTCAATTACCATCTTCAAAAGAACAAAAATCAAATATTTATTTCAAATCGTTGACATTCTCATTTCCTGGAACCAAGCGCGTCGAATTTTTAAAAGGGCTAATGTGTATTCCAAGAAACAGCAGGTGTTTTGAACTCAGAAAAGCAGATAGCCAGGGAATTGATTTTACCTGAAGAAATAAGAATTTTTGTTAACATGTATACGATGAAAGCAATTAATTAAATGGGTGCACTCAAATTGAGGTTTGCTTTGAATAAGAGTAATTACTTTTGTTCAAAGGATACTTTCCACTAACCATGGAATATACAGAAATCGAAGAAAATTAATAGCTTTTAAAACAGTTTTTTTTTATTGAAAAAGTAATTCAATCAATGGACATTTACGAAGCCAATGTCATTTTCTGTTTCATTAAAATAAAACAGAAATAATATTGATTACTTTTGTCGCTGTAAAAGAGGTGCATTAATTTTTTTTTCACTAGTTTTAATTACTTCTTTTCACGAGTTCTTTCGCATAAAAGGAATTACCATTTCATAATGGCTTTTGGAAAAGCCTAAAAGTTCTTACAATCAATTTAAATGGGTTTTTTTTTTAATTTTTAGGCTTGAAAATAGGAAATATCACCTTTTTTGGTACAAAAATAATGAATCAAATGTACTGTAAAGAAAAAAAAGCTATGAAAAATTATGAAAATTTTAGAAATACAGTCAATTTGAAAACTAATGTAATTGAGAAGACTAAATATAAATTAAACAACTAAACTTCGTTTTAATCAAATGGTTTTCTTTTTATCTGAAAGCCAAAAAATTCTTCAATCACTTTCAGAAAGTTGTTTTATTCTATGTTTTTTCTTGCCACTAAAACATTGCATATTATCTATTTACGTAAATACTCCTATATATATGGACATGATAATATTAATGAACATTGGAATAACTAGTTTTCTTTTCGTTTGTTTTAAATGGGAGAAGAAAACAATTAAGCAATAAGAAAAGTAACTGGTAATTTAGAACATTATAAATAAGTTTAGGATATAGTGCAATAAATGAAATTGCCGAAATCCAAATGTAATGGTAAAAACTAACGTAAAAGCTCATAAAATAATTTTTGAGTTAACAGAATGTAAAGAAGCTTATATAAAATCCGAAAAATGATTCGTATAATTTCCCGTTAAACTCTGAGTACCTTAAGTTATTTATATTAAAGTCTGGTTACTTAACCACTTCGAAATCTCATATTCAATCAATCTTCACAATCCCATAACTTAGACAGTTGCAAGTAACGACATATTTTAATTTTAGAACTAATCTCTGGAACCATGTCTAGAGGATCATTAGAATTGCCTCATTAAAGAGTAAAGCTCTGTGCAAACAACTTAGTGTTGTAAAAAGATGATTAATAACACGACTTTGACAATTTAATGAAAAAATTAGATATATATATGAACTATATGAATAAAGTTAATAAGCTTTCATATATATATATATATATATTGGTATGCTTCGTTCAGTTACGTATTGCTATTGCTTCTAGTGCATTTGTTCAATAAAAACTAAACTAATCTTTCTCTTGAACATGATTTATCTTGTAAATATATCAAAGTATGGGGCATTATTAATTACACTATAATGTTTAAATACATTCTAAATTTTTGCTTTTCTTTCGTTTGGTTTTCATTTATATGATTTCTGGTTTGTTAATAAAGGCTCTTGGTTTTTAGATTTTAAATTTTTAGATTATAAAAATATTATATAATAAAACTTTTTTTATCGTATTTGCATAAATATGGATTTATTTTAATGAATTCTTAAACATTTAGTTTATTGCTTAATTAGTTTTGTGATAAGAGTAAAATTTGTACGATTTTTGGATAATCACTAATCTAACTTTATAATGTTTTTTTTTATTTTTATTTTTTATACAAGCGGTAATGAATGCTTCTTTAAGGAATTTTTCAAGCAAAATTTTCTAAATTAGAAATAAAAGGGAAATAAGAAAAAGAGTTTTATTTTAAATCGAATTCAAAATAATATCTTAAACGATTCCATGTAATCACAGTTGCCTAAAGGATACTTGAAAATGTAAAAACCAATTACAGACACAATTATAAAAAAGGAAAATAGAAAGTGAAATCAATTTTGCATTTTCATCTCAAGCATTAAAGCTGTATTTATTTTTAGGGGGAAATATCAGCAGAATGTAATTTGTGAGAATTTGTATTCGACATTCTTTATTGCCTGAAGGACATTTTTCTTCTCTTCCTTTCTAAAAATTGATTATGGATTTGCAAAGAAATATAGCAACTAAATAATCTTTATTTAAAATTAAATTTTACAGAAAATCATATTTGATTTACGAAATACTTATAAACTTTCATTTAATTTTTATTTGGAGAGAGCTTGCTACAGAAACTAATATTACCTATCATTAAGTAGATTCCTGACAAATTTTACAATCCTTTATTGCTTCTGACTTCTGTAAATAATATTAGGTCTTCAGGAAAGCTCTGTCCATTTTTGAAGAAAGAAAATAATCCATTTTTCATATATTTAATAATATTTATTGTACGATATATTTTCCGTCGTTATTTATAAACTTTTGCCAGCGTGATGGTAATTTGTAAATGTGATGTAATTTGATGCGTGATGGTAATTTGTGTTGGTTCTTGGACGTCCCATCGTATACACAGTGTTCCCTTATTCTGACTCAATTTTCACGCTGCAAGTTAACTCTTTTTCTCACGATGTATTCGAAAATAATCCATTTTTCATCACAATTATCATGTCCTTAATGGGTTTCTTTTCGTTCCGAGTAGAGAAGTGCACATGACAATACAATGATCGCACCTATATGGAATGTTTATCGATCAATAATAGTAACGACGAAATTTATATTGTACAATAAATATTATTAAATGTGAGAAAACGGTATTATTTTTGTTCATTTCACAAACGAACATAACTTTTTGACAGACTTTGGCAGAACATAACTTTTTGGTATGAAATGATATGTAGTGTTATCATTTATCTATACTGGAATATGCATTGTGACTTAATATTGCTTATTTAATATTGTGATATTAACAAACTCAAAAAGAAGACACAAAACAATTTTTACTTGTAATAGGAGACGGGAATCAAAATGACTCCGCGTTGTTCATTGGCTCTGATTATCATGTGGTTTTTGTCCTTGAATATAATCATCTCCTCAGTACCTCAGTATATATATATATAAGAAATAAATTTAAAAAAATTAGAAAATATATAATTTTGAAAATGAAAAAAATATTATTATTATTATTGAAAGTATATAAGAAGAGAAAATATTATTATTAATAATATATATATATATATATATATATATATATATATATATATATATATATAATGTTGTAATAGTCTTTAGATAGCTAAACTGGGTTTTTCTATAATTAGAAACTAAAGCTATATATATGAACAAAACGTCAATATTATAATTCAGAAAATATCACAACATAAACAATTGAATCATATAAATAATAAATTCCCAACATTGATGTTTAATTAGCTACATAACAAAAGAAAAAAACTAAAATTAAGTATTATAACTCATACAAAAATTATTATAATTAATTATGGAAACTAAAATTACAACTTAAAAACAAAAACAAAAATCTTTCATGTAACTGAAAACTTATAGTTAAGAGAAAGCACGTTGAAAGAAAAACAAAAATTTAGCATAATCAAAATAATGTAATCAATAGTGTTGCGTACTTTGGAATGAAATAATGTGTGTTTATAACGTTATTACTGATCATGCCATCACACATCAATGAACTACATGATTATAAAATGTGGTAACAAACCAAAAATTAACAAAATTCAGAAAATCAACCATAAAAAAAGAAAGTTATTAATTAAATTCAATTAAACTGCACGCAGCAAAATATATAAATAAACATCGAAAAAATTGTAAAACCAATAGAATCTTTAAAAAATATATCAATTAAACAAAAAATCTAAAAAACAAATTAATTAAGCAAAAAATAAGCATGCAAATAAACACGATGTAAAAAATACCAATAACACATCATACATAGTGCAGAAACACTTTAAAGACAAAGACCATCAGCTGAAAGTAATAATTATGCAACCATATCAAACACTTAAACAAAATGCAAATAAATAATAAAAAAACAAGTCTTACTCTGACAAAAACTTTAAGAATAAGTAAAACTTTGCGAATTTCATACGTCTCTATTCTTCATGAAAGAGTTCAGTGCCAAAGTAAACATTGATTCATTGACTTAGAATAAACCATACCAATTAATTACAATTCAATAAAAAAAAAGATTTTGCTATAACATTTTTGGCAAAAATTAATGAAAGTATCAAAGAAACGATTTAAAACATATTTAAAAAAATAAAATAATCAATCGATAAGAAAGGATAACATCTATGAGAATTCAAACTAGCTAATAAAATTTCAAGGAATGTCATCAACTAAATTGAACAAAACTATTTATTCAAAAATAAATTTAATATTAAAAAGAGAGAGAGAGAGAATTAAAGAACTACCCTTTTTACATGAATTGAATCAAGTAGAAAAGTGACATATGAAGAAATGGACCGAACATGCAAATGATTAAAATTTAGTGTCCAATGAATGAATAGCAGAAGCTACAGCGCATCGGAACTGCTCACACAGAAGTGTATAAAAGGAGTTATCCTCATTCTGATGGTCAAATTTTCTGTTACATTGTGATTTGGGATACTTTTCAACGCATGAAAAAATACCTAACCACAGGATTCGAGTTCATTACGAGCAACTGTCAGAGTTTGAAAGAGGTCGTATCATTGGATTGAAAGAGGCAGGTTGGGCAAATCGGAGAATCGCTTGTCCTATGGATCGAAGCGATGTGGCGATTAGAAGATGCTGGAAAGAATGGGTGGACAATGGCAGATTTCAGCGTCATGATGGTAGTGGTCGAAATAAAGTCACAGCAGATCGGGAGGACAGAGTAATTGTCAGATCAGCTGTCACAGCGCCTGATTCATCGTTTTCAACCATCAGACGTATGACCCTCACGCGAGTATCCAACATGACCATTCGCAGAAGGCTAATAGAGCGAAAACTAGGCTGGTTGGAATTATGCTGACTGGGGACATATAATGTTTAGCAACGCTCCCAACTATGTCCTGACGATCATCGAAGACGTGTCTGGAAATGCCCAGTGAAGCGTGCCGATCCTGCTTTCCCTATTACACGCCACACAGGCCCTTAACCAGGAGTTATGATTTTGGGTACCATTTCCTTTGATAGCCGGAAACCTTTGGTCGTCATTAGAGGCACACTTACAACACATTGGTACATCGACGACATTCTGAGACCTGTTTTTGAACCGTTCTTTTTATAGTACTCTGGCCTTATTTTTCTGCAAGATAATGCCAGACTACTTACTGCATGTGTTGCTATAAACTTTTTTACAACTTGTCAAATGCTTCCTTGGCCAGCCAGATCCAGATCTCCAATCGAGCATGTCTGGGATATGATGGGAAGGCGACTGCATCTACCAGGGAATGTTGATGACCGGCAATTGGAGCAAATTCGGCAAGAAATACCGCAGGAGATCATCAGGAAGCTTCATCACTCTATGCCACGTCGTGTGGCAGCTTGCATCTAGACTAGATGTGGGTCATCACCTTGTTGAGATCGTTACATTGTAACTATGTAACTCTGAAAGAAAACACTCAATTTTTTTGAAATTTTAATCATTCTCTATTCTGCACATAATTTTCCTAAACGCCAATTTTTGTCTCCTTCGGACCACTTCTTCTTGGTACGTCATTTGTTTTTGTTATAGAGTATATGTGTGTGTGTGTGTGTACATTGTGAATTTTAAATTTTTTAAAGTATGTTAACTTTTTTGAATTAACATCTTAGTCCTAATCAGGAAATTTAAACACATTTTATGTTTAGACGTCGAAAACTAAATGAAAATAAACATTCAAGCATAATAATGAGAAATAATTTTAAAAAATAAATCTACAATAAATTAAAAATAATGTAGTGAGATAGAAGCAATATTATACTAATGAGTAAGATTATAAAAACCAAGCTCTATGAATATACAAGTAAATCATTTTAAATAAAGAAAAATGAATCAATATAAAAATACAAATTAACCTTGCAAAAGTTAACCTTGCTTAAAGGATGGTAATGCCATCTACCAAATTGTGTTATAACTAAATGAAAACCAGAAGACAAGTATATATAGTTCAAAGAATATAATACTCTCAAAGAATAAAAGATGAATAAAACAATTAAGAAAAATTAGCAAATATAATTTGTAAAAAAATAGATGATATCAATAAAATTGTTATTAAAAACTGAACATTATTTTTTAAGAAATATATACTTGGGAAAAATAAAAATTTAATAAAGACAAAGAAAATTCATACTAAGTTATAATTTTAAAAATTAATCTCTTTTGTAATTTTTATATTTTAAATTTGTTCCTAAAATCTAATATTTACTTAGATCAGACTTAGCACATATAAAATATAGTTTATTTAAATTATTTTGAAAATTTAAGAGCATATTAACTTATTTAATATTCCTCGGTAAAAAAAGTATGTATTATACTTCAACATATATTTCAGCTTATAAACTACCATAAAAGAAAGGAATTTTACTAACTGGGAATAAGTGATTGTATCTCTTGTCAAACATATAACTAATATTTCTATTATCTATTACTTTTAAATTAATATCTGAAAACTCTGTTGCAAAAGAATTTGTATTAGTTTTAAGCAGATTTAAATAAACAGGATAAATGGTAAATTTGACTTAAAATTTGGGTTGACTTTATTTTGAAAAATTATAAGATAATCTACGTATATAAGCAAATTGAATTTTTTGTTGTCTATAAAGTTTGGTACACGAAAATGTAAGTAAATATTAACAAACATTTTACTAGAGGATCTGTCCTGTAGTAAATCTATAAATTTATATATAATTATTTAATCTAATTATACCTATAAATTTATATATATTTATTTTAAAGAGTTAATAAAAAATACAATTCTCTTTTAAAACAAAATTCTTAAGAAATCTAAATTTCTTATAAGATTTGGAACAATCATTTTTTTTAAATTTTTTAAGTTAACTATATAAAATAAATTAAATACTCTATATCTAAAGAGTCACAAAAAGATTCAAAACCGTAACTGTAAATAAAGTAAATATCTTTTATCATTAACATGATTAATAATTTCATAGATTTTTTTAACCATAACAGTCTTATTAAAACCATCTAAAGTAATCTGAAACATTTTAACAAATTTAGTAATCTATATATGGAAACAATTAATCACAGTTCTAAATTTAATACGTACTAATAAAAATTTAGGAGTTATAAAACGAGGAAATTTTATAATATTCATAGTGTAACCTATTTTCTTATACAAAGCTTGAAACCGAAAGGTGATTTCTCTCTCTCTCTCTTATTAATATTAATCAAAGAATTATTATACACAAGTGTTTCTTATTAGTCATTAAAACATAAGGTCTTGCAAATACACTGCTGGCCATTTAAACTGTAACACCCTGAAGGAAAGCAAATACAAAAAAAGAAGTTATTTATTGTACATAAACAGAATGGTATGAAGACAAAATAATTAAATTTGCAGTCAGTTTGGGGTATTACAGGGGTGGGAAATCATCAGTAGAACAACTGCCACCCCTGGACACTAAAAACGGCCTTTACCCGGTTAATAATGGAGTCAAACGGGGCTTGCATGAATGAAATAGGCTACCCATTCCATGCTGTTCAAGACTATGCCACACTTCATCACCGTATTAGCTGGAAAGGGATAGTGGGCCAGTCTCTCAGCAACTCATGACCAGATGTTTCCAATTGGTGAAATATATGTAGACCATACTGGCCAGGGCAATAATCGAACATCTGTGTATCGAGGAAGGTCAGAACATTAAGTGCAGCAAGTGGTCTTGCATTATTTTGATGGAAGAGGACGTTCGGCAGGCCTCGAAGATGGAGAAAAATGTAAGGTGTCAGAAATGTACCTATCTGCGTGTCGTATTTCCAATGGCTGTCCAAACCGTCACACCAGGTGCAGGGACCCTATGCCGATATCGAATGCACGCAGGCGACAAGCGATCTCCTCGGAGCCTCCAGACGAACATCAGAATACTGCGGCACTCGTCTGGAAAGACGACATAGTGCCACTCCTAGCTTTGTCGTTCGGAGTACCAGAATCTCTGTCTCTCTCTATGCTGCATTGTCAAGGGAAGCCGAAGTAATGGTCATCGTGATGACAATTCGTTGCAATGAACGGGTGGATGCTTTGCGTGCTACAAATATGCCCATTTCTTGTCTAATAGTCCATGATATGGTTGTACTGTTTTTCAGGGCTAACCTCTCAATATGTCTGTCTTCTTGGACGTTATTCATGGGAAAATGAGGAGAGCCTGCATGTAGTTCTGTGTGACCCTCAGAAACTCAATGACTGGTCGAAATTCATCAGTGTTTGGATTTCGATTAGTGCGACGAGCGATATCTCGGAATGATAAAACACACTTTCGATAAGCAACGATCCTACCTCTGTCGAATAACAATTCTTGCTGGCAAGCATTTCTTCTTATTCAAGACATAACACAATATTCTGAGCTAACTCCGATCTTACAAAGCGTTTTACGAATGAGAAATCCACCACAGAACTTTTCTTTTATACAGTGCTTCAGATGTCATTTCTCCTTCCTGTGTTGTTTGAATGCGCTGAAATACTAATCATTTGCATATCCTAATCTCTTCATCCTTTCATGTGATTTTGATGTTCCTTAGATCATTCTTACCTAGTGTTGCAATTATAATTAGAATCGACAACAATCTGTAAATAACATTTGTTATATCCAGTAGCACAAAAAGTTTCCAGAATGCCACAATATTTCATCCTTTTTTTTATTATTTTTGTCTCTTGTTTTGATATTGTCTTAATGATCAATGGTGTCTTCAACAGAAACTATTATATTGAAAATTATAATAATCACAATGTATACCAAATTGCAAAATAAAGAATTTTTTAAAGCATTATGATTTTTTCCGATTGCCTTTCAGAACTTGTTTTCCAAATAATCTTCTTAATAAACTGTTATACAAGTATTAAACAGCAAACTTCTGCGAAAGTTGAAGGAATACTTGCAATCCCAAGAGAAAAAAAAAACTATGCGAGGAATTTGGAGATTGATTTCGAGGTCTAATTGATCCCATTAATTTTTCCTGCTGAATAACTGGTGAGAGCAGATACCATTTTTCTTTCACTCATTTAAATAGCTTTTGGATGTTTCTAGGTAATTTAATTACGTGTTGAAGCAGTAAATATTATCTCGAAACTTTTTTTCTGTCTGTCCTTAATGTTTCCCGCTTTATTCGATTAGGCGCATTATGCTGAACAGTGTTTTCAATACCAAAAGGTAAATTTGCTTCTTTTATCTTGTTTACGAAATAGTTTAATGGCAATTGTTTAGAATATTTAGAAAGGTATTTCTTCAAAAATAAGCGAATTTCCAATTTAACTTTTTCGCTTCTTATTTACCACAAACAAATACTTTGTTCCATATGAAAATATCATTTGAAATTGAATTTAGTCATAAAGTAATTTTTCTGAAGTGTTTGTAAAACTAATATTTCAAGACTTACTTTTTTTTAATCTTTAAGATTTTAAAATGAATGAATTAAAAGTGCCATTATATTCAGAATAATTTGTTTAAGATCTGTACATGGACATTTTACGTACATTTTTTTCTGTTTGTTTTGTCCTTATGTTCCATTCACTTCTTTATTTTTATCTCTGATCTCACTGTTCCTCACTTGTTCTCTATCTCCTTCATTCTAATCTTCGTTCGTCTTTTGTCTAGTGGGGTTTCTTTGTTTTGTTTTCTACCGAAAAAAATTATTCAGTAGCTGTTGGAAGTTAACGCAGTTATAACCATGGCACAAATACTAAAGCTATAGTGTTCCAGTCCTGGGAGCGGGCTGTCCATGGAAGAGTTTGAACATGATGTAAAAAGTCTTGATCTATTCGAACTGTATGTGGATGAACATTATCTTGCTAAAAATTGACCCTGGATGACCATTTAGGAAAGATCCCATGTGGAGTCGAAGAATGTCAACAACATGCGGTTGGCCTGTTAAGGTTCCACGTACCACAATAAAAGTGACCGTCACTATCATACACTATGGCCTCACAGACCATTTCGCCTGCTCTGCGAGCAGTGTCGTGCGAAAGTGTGGGTAGAATTATACCATTCAACAGGGTGCCTCCACATCTATGAGTTGTCATTCATGTGGCCCCAAAACGAACAGGTATTCATCAATAAATATCTAATATTGCCAATCTATGGCATTCCATGTCACTTTGGCATGGCACCACTGTAAGCGGAGTCTACGATGTTTCGGTGTTAAAGGCACTACATGAAAATGGCGCTTGGACAGCAGATTCGCTTCCTTATAATGTCTAGAACTAATTTGTGGAATAACTGGTAGCCCTATATCTGATTGTATCATGGAACAAACCACTGTTGGATTAACGAGTGCTTGCCGTATGATCCGTTGACCCTCTCGCCTCGTCTTCTTGGTCGCTCCAGACCTCGTTCTCTGCGCGTGGGTACCATCTTGTGTCCACTGTGCCCAAACATTTTCTTACGGCACCCTCCGAACGATCGAACTGGAGAGCAACATGGCGTATCGACCAACCTGTGGTTTTCATACCACTCTCAAACTCTCTTTACTCTACGAAATTTCTTCTCCCACATCTACCTAGCATTTTTCGCTTATTCAAGTCATCCTAGAGTTGTAATGTGATCGTTATTTTTATGAATCTTCCACTTTCTGCCGGTTTATATAGGATTTACTTTCTGATTGCAGCGCCACCGCAGAATGTGTGGTCAAGCGCAATGGCACCATACTTAGATCATTTTTATATCGAACATCTTTCAACTTCTACGCAAATTTTCGCGATTGTAGCTCGTTCCCTTGTTCTTGTGTCATTTTCAATGTTTTTGAGTATATATTCGATTCTGATACCAAATTCAGAAAAAAAAACTATCCTATTCTTTAATTTACTTGTTATGAAATATTTCTTTAAGAAATCAGTATTATTGGATCCATTATATTTAACATAGATATATTCTTCAGTAAAATAAAGTAACGTTAAGGTTTTTCTTTCCTTCCATTTTTAAGAAAACTGAGCATCCAACTGATTTAAAAACAGATGAGAATACTTTTCAATCTACACACAAAGTTATAGTAATTGATACTAAAAAAACAATCAAAGAAACTTACTTTTACTTTTTGATTCCGGAAACAATTGCAATAGTAAATTGATCTATATCAGAGTTTTTTAAAATTTCTTGATTCACGAACCCTTTGAACTATTAGGTTTTTCTGGGGAACCTCATCCCACTCTCAGAAAGATGTATCTTAAATTAATATTTGAAATAGATCGTTATTTTTTAAGTATTATGTGTAAAAACAATTAAAGAAAAGCATCACATTTTGTGTTAAAATGTTTAGATAAAATTAATGTATAATATATTCATTAATAGAATTCACTCGGGCTCCAGGTATCACCATCCCTTGCATGATATGTAATGACTGGGATGTATATATATATATATAATGATTTCTTAGCGTTATATATATATATTTAGATCTTTTTAAAACCAGTCGTATAATGGGCCTGGTGCACGTTAACTCAAAATTCTCACATTACCGTGATGCGAAAATTAGGAGAGTAGGATGCTAGCTCAGATGTTATTCTCGTCACTTAACTGGGATTCAAAATTACTGGGATAGTCATTTATTGAGATTCAAATGGGTCCAAAATTTACTGCATTTATATTCATTGTTATATTGACATTAATGTACAAATAGCCAAAAAATCAATCCGAATTTTAAACAATGGAGAAACCTTTACAGTAAAAAAGCTGTAATACTTTGGTTAGCTTATAAAAACTAAAAGCATTAAAAAAACACTTTCTTTTCATAAATATAATTTTACAAATAAAGCGGGCATAGAATATCAAAGAGTTTTTGGCTTGCCTGGAAAAGAATTTTACATAACCCGAAGTGTTAAATGGGCCGTAAGTTACTGAAATCTGATTTATGCAACAGTCTATTCCCATTTTGACATAAGGACATTTGCAAGTGTTTCGCATAAAATAATTACATCAAAATATTTTCTAAGTACATATATAATATTTTCTTAGGAATTAAGTTCAACTGAATTTTCATTAGAATAAGAATCTTTGTGTGAGATTTTTGTTTTCATCGAAAGGAATTTTTACTGCATTTATTTATTTATTTTTTGCAAGTAAGTTAGACGCAACGCAAGTCAGACATGATTGCGCAATAGCTTTCAAAAGCAATGAGTCCTAAGAAATAATTCCGACTCCAAAAAAAAATGTATCGCAGGGGTAGAATTGGAAGAAATAGCTACTTTCCAATTATATATTGCCGAAAAGACTATATATTTAAAATATTCTATATTGATAGGTATAGTCTTTTAAGATAAAGGGAAAAAATAATTGCTACATATATAAACTATTAATACACGTCTAATATCATACTTTAATTTCTAATGAAAGAAAAATTAGAATTTTTGCATTAACAGAAACACATTAACATCAGCACCATTTCGCACATCAACACCCTTATCCTGCCAAATCTTGCGTTTTTATTTATATAAAACCAGAATTAGAAACTTTAAATTGTTTTTACAAATTTTTAAAGCTAGTTTCACTGTCCAACGCCATTCTAAATGCAGTTGATGCAACACCAGTGATACCAGACTATTAAAATTAATACTACTTATTAAGCAGTAGCCGAAAAAGGAAAAACAATTATAGAGGCGCAATAGCACATAAGATTAACTTTGAGGAAAATAATGCAAAAATGTAAAAATATTCACCCCTAATCAAACTAGTTGAGTTGATATGCCGAAACAAATAAATATAATATTCTGTAAAATAACATTATTTAATTGGAATAAAAGAAACATTTCTGTGATTGCCTTATGATAACCGGACAGTTTTGAAGGGGAAAAAAATTGAAATTTTTTTGAAAAATCATGGTACAAAACATTACTTAACCAATTTTTTTCCTTCAAAAGTTTTTCTCTGTTTAGTGACAAGAGTCTGAAATGGTTATGTCAAATCTTCCTAATTTATAAAACATTGCTGATTATCTTGAAATATTCAGTATGACAAACACATACAAAACATATTATTATTGAAATGGCATGAGATACCCAATACCAATGTCTAATTTCCAGCCCAATACCAATGTTCTCACATAAACAATGCGAGAAAAGTATATTTTAATCCTAAAGCTATTCTTTCTTCCGAAACAACAAGCATAAGTCTTCTTATAATCCAAAAATAAAATCATAAAAAAAGCTATTAGAGCCATATTTATAGGAATACAAATAAAACCACGAATTCTGAGAAATAAGGGGTACTCATGTCAGTTATTTCTGTAATCAAATAACTACGCTTTTATTTCTACAGCCTCAGCTGACTGATTCGAGAAATCCATTTTTACTGCACCATATTCCATTTCAAAGTATTTTTCGACATCTAAGGTTACTTATTTGCGATGAAAGAAAACAATTTTTTATCCCGAAAATACTATCTTTAGGGCCTTCGTGGGGCTCATTTTCTACTTCCTTTATATATATTTTCCCGTTCCGACTCCAATTTTTAGAGCTTTTTTCCGGAAAACTTTATATTTATGGTTCCCGCTGTATCATCGAATAGATAGTTCGCTGAAATATCGGGTGTCTTAAGAAAAGTATGTCTGAATAAACTTTGGATGAAAGACGTATATGCTGTTTATATTTCTGCTTAAATTCTTGGGATAGAAGCTCAAGTTCTGTTCCATAACAAGCAAAGCCGACAGCCGTTCTTTTTCAGATCCCAAATCAATTCTTGTATGCTTAAAAGCAACTCTTAGATACTTTATATATCTTTAATCAAGTTAAAATCTTGTCTAGAGAGTTTGGAAACGCAGCGAAAATTTAGTCTGACCTATTTTGAAATTTAACTCATTACAGAACTTCTCTAAATAATATATACTTTCCTGTTACATTATAAGAATTTTCATCATTTTATTTCCTTTTTATACATTGTTAAATCCATGAAATTTTCTTAGAGTTTCATTTTAAACTATCGGATTACTTTAGTCTCTTTTTAATCTTTTACATTATCTTCATATTTAATGGAAATTTGAAAATTGTTGAGTTATTAACAATATCATTCATAAGAAATTGCAAGTATAAAAATATTCAGCCAATTAAAATTTTTTATTAAATTTGAAATTAAACTGATCTACTTCAGAGAGGTATTTTACATTGATAGAATTTTTTTGTAAAATACTATCTCCGACTTAATTGTTAAAAAAATAATAAGTAACAATATATTAAGTATTTTATAAATATACTTACTGAAAGAATTCACTTTTTTACATTATATTTATTGATATAAAACAAAAATACAATTAAAAGGTTACAAAACTGGTATTTTTCTAATATTTAAAAATTGTTCTTTTCATGACAAATACTGAATACAACTAAAAATAATTAGTTGTTTTAATTTAAATAAATGATGAAAAAAAAGATTAAATCACTTTTCTCATTCCATACCAGATTACAAATTGATGTTTTAATAGCCTTTGATTTTTCCAGATATTAGATGAAATTAACTAAATGTATGAAATAACAATCAAAAGATAATTGAAAGAAATAAAGCATGTTACGACGATAATTTTGTATATGTTTTTATAAGTTTCCATTTGCATATGGGTGTGCATATGAGCGTATATAAGTAGAACAATGCTTTGCGGATTTAATAACCCGCGCATTGACAATTTTTTCTGTTCATTATACGTTTTCAAAACTAAAATTGGCTAAATGTTGTTTTTTTTAAATTATTCTTTTTAGGAACAGAGAATCACTTTTCCAGATTTAATAAAATTTAATCCCTCGAAATATATATATGAAAATAAATTCGAAAGATTATTCTTTCACTTCAAATTACGCAAGATCCATTTGTTAATAAAACATTCTTTAATAAAATAACGATAAAGTTCCTTTAAAAGAAAACAAATAGATAAACAACAAAAGCAAAAATCGGTATTAAATTATTTATATTAACTTGAGACAGATGACAGACAAACATGGATATTTGCATTTAATACATAAAACCATGACACTGGAAGCATCTCAGACGATTTATAAGATTTCTTTTTAATAAGTTTTTATCATTTAACATTGAAAATCACGCAGGTGTTTCCATAACAATGACACTCAAAAAGGATTGCTTTATGGATTGGTATTGCCATCAATTTACTGATTCAAACTGGAAAAATATAAACAACTCTGAGAAATTTATTTTTCGTACGATTGCATCCGGGTAAATTTAATATACATAAATATATTCGAATTTTTTTTTTATCTTAATCGTTACATAACTTACTTTTAATTTCATTAAGCATTTCTAGATTTGAACTGAAGTTTTGGAATTCCTTCCATTAAAATATGACCACATTAATACAAAAAAATATGACCACATTAATACAAATGTTGTACTTCGTTCAGTTACGTATTGCTCCACATCAATCAGTTGTAATTAAAATTAAATCCTTGATAATGCCTCCCATTTCATGAACAAATCTCGCCAAACAGACTTTGTCGAAACACAACCAATTTTTACAATATTCCGTTGGCATCGGTTGATCATTTTGGTGAAGCTTTGGTCGCTTGCGCCAGTGAAATGAAAACATATGTCATGAACACCTCACCTTATCTAGATTGCATTCTAAACTGAACTTGGAGCTGATGCATTATAACTCGAATGACACTTCCTTTTTGGCGATGAGTTTTTATTCAAATATCGATGCATTCATTGTATTGAACTGTAGTAGAGCCTAAAAAGTCTCTCAAGATTTGGCAAAGAAAAAGGACTGAGTGGGTTCGGGAGTAGCTCCTATGCCTCAATTCTGAGGAGATAAACTTACTAGTCAATGGATTTTAAATTCAAATAAAAGATCTTGCCAGATTCCATGTCCGCACCGAACTTCACCCTGTTTTTCTCTCACCTCAAGCCTTGTTTGCATCCTTTAATCAACAATTATGAAGTTTGGCATAAAATGTCTCATCTCCAAAGATGGCGCCAATACGAGGGTAAACTTTATCAGCGTTCTTCGAATTTATTTCTATTTGTATGGTGTTAATTGGCTGTATTCTGTTTCAAGAACGTTTTCGGGAGGGAAAAAAAAAGTGCAAAAAGACGCGATGAATGCGCTGAATTAAGAACTCTTGTAATTCTACTATTATTTCTTGTATTTTCGTAATTCTTGTAATGCTTACCCTTCGAAACATACTCTATTGTCGTGATAAGACATTATTTTGTTTTCTGTCGTCAAGGTGGCGTCTTAAATAGGATTTTACTTAGTATTTATTTACAAAGTAATTACGATAAAATCAAATTCTTAGAAATAGTCAGCAGGTAAAACAGGACCTTAATTCACCAATTGGCGTGATTTTTAAAACTGCCTTAGTTGGAGCGTCGTGGAGTTGTAATCCTCCACGAGAACTAGGCTCTGGAGACTAAAAAAAGCAAGAAACGTATCCTTAAAAAGTTTTAAAACTCTATCCTTAATATCGATGATTCAGAATCAGGGAAAACATACTTGAATAGGTGCCTACAATCTATTATTCTGATGCTGATGCGTGCGTGTAATCCGGTGCGTGTGTGTGTGTGTGTGTGTGTGTGTGTGTGTGTGTCTGTGTGTGTGTGTGTGTGTGTCGTTGTTGTGTTGTGTGTGTGTGTGTGTGTGTGTGTGTGTGTGTGTGTGTGTGTGTGTGTGTGTGTGTGTGTGTGTGTGATGAGGCATCATGCTTATAAATTTCAAGAATTAAATGAGGTTAGATTATATACGTCCTCTACCGTTGAAATTTGAATCGTTGTTTTGAAATCTTTTTCTTGGCACCTAACTAGATCCACGATACTTCCCTAATGCGCC
>BMAW01074535.1:135757-166115 GCA_019974015.1 Nephila pilipes | reverse complement strand
AAAGATTCTTAGTAAATACTGTACATTCATACTTAAAACAACTAGTTTGCATAAAACATCTGTGCTATTAAAATATTTCAACAATTGAGAAAATGGGCGGTTATAAATAGATTCTGTAATAACAAACTGTAATCATTTTCTTCTAAAAGGACTTAATAGTTAATAGGATAAGAAAGGTGTATGTATGAACCTCCAGGCACCAGTGCATGATATATTAACGTTATTTTTTGTATCAAAAAGTCTTCTTTTTTCTCTCCAGAGAAATGTTAACGTAAAACGATTTTGAGAATCGGGCTGAATTCATTTTCATTGGAATGAATAAAAGACGTGTTCAGTTCTTGTGCGCGTTAATTAATATGAAATTAATTGGATCTCTTTGTAGGAACGATTTTAATGGGCGTTCTCTCTCCTAATGAGCAGCTCCTTAGATCGGGGACGAAGATTTCAAATCTGTGAGTCGATGATGAAAAGGACCTTTTCGCAAAATTTCCACCGAGAAGAAATGATAGGAGCCAGCATAACAGAACTGAATTGGAGCATCAGAGAAATTCGCAGGAATCGAGTACTAGACAAGTTTTGATTAGAAACTCTGTTAAATCGTATCTAAAAGACTTGAGTTGAAAAACATTTCATCGTGATTTTTCTAGTAATTGTTGTAAATTATTATTCTGTGGTTCATGAATAATAATTTACCAACATTCCATTTAAGAGAATGCGATTGAAATAAACTCGAAGACTCTTATCAGAATTCAGAAATATAGCTTAAAAAAATCAATAATTTTATTGAATAAACATTTAAACTGCTAGTTAATTAATTTAAACTCATAGCATGAATTTTAGCACTTAGTTTTAAGTTTACTTGTCAAAACCGTCATTTTTAGATCTGTATGATGGAGGCATGAATGTGCACGGTGAAAACTTGACACTTGCTCTCTTTAGAATATGTACGATAGTGGGACATAATTGTTATAATTTTTATTTAATAACATCTTATTTGGGTAGTTGAAATGTATTACTAAAAAATAACTCTAATGTAAGTCTTCTTAGACCACTAAATGTATTTTATGCTGTTTTCAAAGGTATTAGTACACTAAGTAATGTGTTTTGAATTATGAAATCAAAATCATTTTGGCATAAGATATCTCTCAAATAAACACATTTCTATATATTACATACAACAACTTTTCAGAGTATAACTTATTATTGTAACTTGGCTCAGTTTTTGGCTTATATAGCAGATATACCTTATTCAACTATTACTGCATTTTAAACATATTTTACCTTCAGAATAAGAGCCACTCATTCTACAAGCGATTTTTATATTTTATGGTGACTCAAGAGTATTGTTTAATCAAGTTATAAAAAAATCTAGTATAAGTTTCATCCACAAAAATGGACCAGCCTTGTTCGTATACTGTCTGTTCTTCAACATGGTTCTTCTCCATAACAGGGCCGTTGGTGATTGGTTAATTTCATCACCAGTCGTAGCGATAGGCCTCAAGCAAATTGCTGTAGTACTGCGTCGAGAGATGAATTTACACAGCTTGCGATTTTTGTCTACGGTCCCTTTTAACGGAAGAAGTGTCAGCTTCATAATTTTTACTAATAATTTTGTTTAGCTAACTGCTAGTATTTACAAATCGGTGCACATTTTAAAGTAAATATCTTTCAAAAAAAATTTTTTGGAACAGTTCATTAAATTAAACTTATGTATTGTTTTCAATACTATATTATTAAACTGAGTTCTGAGAAATAAAAAGTCAGTTGTAACTAGTCTTATTTTAAAATTTAAAAATTTAATAATTTTGAAGTTTTTTAAATCTCATATAAAATACACAATTTTTGAAATTTTTCCCATATTTTGGTGATTATATTTCATACATTTGACAAAATGGTCTATGGATTGAAAATCTATCCCTTGTGATTTTAATAATTGATCTCTAGCTAAACTGGAAAAAAAATAAGATTTAAATTTCAATTAATTGTCAAGTAAAAGATAACTGATGGATCAGACTCCGATCCATATACTTTTTATAGAACACATATATCTCAGTAGCCTGATAAAAATTCAAGACTTATCTTGAACAGAAAAATTTAGGATTAAGAAACACTTCATCTTCAAAATAAAAGTCGAGAAAAATGCATTTAAAGTTTTTAAAGGCATAAAACAAACTAATAATACTTAAGAATCTAAATTTTAATCATATTATTTAACTTATTAATATTAAGAAACACTACTTTTATATAAATATTATGAACATTTATTTATTCAAAGTATGTTTTTGCAAAATATCGATTCTCATGTTTTTGAATGACTAGATTCAGACTTAAAGTTACACATAATAATTTCACAAAAGTTTTAAAACACAATACACTTATAAAATACATAATGATATAAATAAAGCTTAAAAAAAGTTAAAACTACAGGTTACATAGCACCTAATTTTTTCTTGAACTTTAAATCGACGCAATCTTAGCAAGTTTTATTTTTTCAGCACAGTAACTCGGAACTGAAGCACAATGTAGCGGCGCGCCCGATGATGAATCGACAAGCAACTTAGAAATATAGCCAAGGTATATTATATTGCAAGATAGGCTTCATGATTTTAGTGATGATCTTTGGCTTAATAGTAATTTAACGGGCGCTGCTATAACAAGGAAGTACTGGATATTTTTATCGATATCTTAAACTACCGTAAAAGTACATGTTGCTAAATTTAGAGGAAACAAATTATCGAAATGTCCCGACTTGTAAAGCTCTTGTTCTAAAAATTGGTTGTCAAGTAATAGGGTCTTCTTAATTTACCTAATCATCCTGGTATTTATATATTCACATTAGTATAGTGGTTTATGTTTTTGAATTATACTCGTATTACAAAACTCCAACAGTTGAAAAGCCAAATGTTGCAGTTCGTACGTAACTAATTACAACGGAACAAATATATTATTCCTCATTGGGATGGCAACCAAAAGACAATGCTAAGATTTAAATTACTTAAACCTTACCAGGTCGCCAGAAAAGTATATACATCTAAGCCAAAACTTGAAAAAAATGCCAATGATGACAGTATAGTATTGTAATGTTGTGCCTGTACCTTCTTCATGGATATAAAGAAAGTAAATCAAGTAAAAATAAAAGTTTAGTTTCTTCATTCTGAGAACGTTCAGTTTGCATGAAAAGACTTCAGTATAATGGAAGAAATGTAAAGATTTCAGAAAAGAATCAAAGCTGTAACTTGATAAAAATTCGCTTTCTTAAGATTTAAAGAATTCTATCATCAATAACAAATAGTTATTTGATTTTTCTACTTAGATTGCTATTAAAATGTTGCTTAATATATAATTATATTCCTATAATGATTTGGAAAAAGTAACTTAAGACGAAAATATGAAAAGATTATTTACCTTTCATTTGTTATATTGTCTTAAATACTGCATTGGTTAACTAAGTACATTTAAAAATAATAAATTTTATATCAGAGAAATAATACCCGAATAAATAAAATAAGTAATAAAAACATAAGTAATTTTAAAAAAATAAGATTTGTAACATTTTAATATTAATGAGGTTAAATTCCTATTTAAGTCTTACCCTTGGAGAAGAAAAAGATGATGCTAACAGCGCGTTTCAAAAGCACTAAACTACATTAATACGTTGAAAAAGGATGCCATTAATATTTCTCATAGAGAAGGAATGCCAGAATTTGGTGTAATTCAGCGTCATTTGCATTCTATCACAAAGAAGGATGTCAAAATAGGTCAATGTATTAAAACTTTTGAAAGATTCAAAAGAAAAGACTAACAGTACGCAAAAAGCGGTACTTGTCCATTATAGCGGCGCCCGTCAAATTACGATTACGCCAAGTCGTCGCCAAACTCGTGAAGCCTATCTTTTTATACAACCTACTTGGCGATATTTCTTAGTCGCTTTGCGATTAATCGTAGGGGGGCGCCACTATAATAGACAAGTACCCAAAAAGCTAATAGCGCTAAATGTATCTGAAAATATGTGATAATTACTGTTTATTGACCTTTCAGAAGTTCCCGAATATTAATAAAACACAAATGTTTTTTCACCTGCCTAACAATCGTTTTTTTTCCTCAGCTTCGATTATACGAGGCAATTTATAGGATTATATTTGCGAATCAAGATTGCAAATCGACATCTTGAACTCGACGTGAACTTCGAGTCATTAACTCTTCCTAATTTCAAAACATTTTTCCTAATTTTAACAAAAATAATTATTTAGATTTCAGATTTTGCCATCCAAAAAATAGCTTTTATTTTCTTTCAAAAGAATTTCTTGAGAAGAAAGTACTTTTTATTAATACTGCTATTAGTAACAATTGGTGAGAACGCAGGAGAACGTGGTACCTTTAACTAATAAATATCAAAAATTGGTGTAGAAAATGATGATAAATTCATGTTTTTCATTTAACTGTTTACAGATATCGATCGAAACATTACTCAGCAGTAAAAGAGCAATATAACTCTGCTAAATCTCCAATTCCTCTAACTATGGGTTATGCCCGTACTCCTCTGAAATCTCCTAAGGAATTCCTTAAGAAACACTCGACACAATCACAGAAACAAGACGAGCCGAAGACAGGTAAATTATGTAACTATAATTTTGGAGGAAATTAAATTAATATTTATGTTAACAACGAAGTATTTAAAGATTAATTGGATAGATATCTAAAATGGCTAATATGTTTTAACATTTTTACGAATATCACTTTTCCAAAAAAGATACAGCTATCAATTCCATTTATTGAATTCGAATGAAAAGTTTAATATAAGCATTTGGTTAGTGAGATAAGTTATTGGTTCATAACTTTCTGAATCAATTACATATTGGAAACCAATATTTCAAATTACTATGTTGCTGTGAAATGATTAAACTTAACAGGCCATAAACTACCAGCCATTTCGATTTCGTGAATGTAATATTAATCCCGTGAAATTTCTGCTTTCCTCCTCAAATTTGGACTATTTTATACATTTTAATGCCATAAAAAAGGAGGAAAAGGACAAAAAATAATGAGCACAAAAAGTAATGAGGGTTTTCTGCGAATTACATTTTTCCCTCCCAATTTTTAAAAATAGTTTAAACTCATTTTAATTATTTGTTTATGGGTTTTCTGTCTTTAAAAATATTCAAGAATATTTTCAAAAATCGAGAAGAAAATGTAATTCCGAAGAAACCTTCCCTATTTTTGTTCTGTCGGAAACACTTTTTTAAAACGTTTTTATGTATTTCACTTGGTGTATGTGTCATCAAATTTTCGATCGTTAATTCAACCACCTTCCAATCAAGCTAGAGCTCTGAAACTTTGGGAATCGTTCTTACTCGCCTAACAATGCAATATTTAGACATTTGCGACAAGTTTTAACTAACATTTTCTTTAATAATGCAGTTTAGCCCAACCACTTGGCGCGATTTCAAAAATTGGCACCAAACTTGGCGATTTTTTTTTTTTGCTGAACGTCAAGTCCGTAAAACGGACCAGGGTAGCCACATTTGGCAAAATACCGCCAAATAATTCTTGTCGCCAAGGCTGGTTGGGTTAAACTGCATTCCAACCATTTAATTTACCGGATGAATTAATAAATTTTAGTTAGTTTTAACGTTTTTATGTATTTCATTTGGTGTGTGTCTCTCTGTGTGTGTATCAGTGTGTCATCAAATTTTCTATCGTTAATTTAACCAACATCCCATCAAGCTAGAGCTCTGAAATTTAGGGAACCGTTCTTACTTACCTACAATGCAATATATTCGTGACCAGATTTAACTAATATTTCAATCATTTTTTTTAATAAACTTTGCCACCATATAAAAACGTGTTTTTAAAACGTTGTTTATCTCGAATTATTTGCATTCAAATCGAAAAATAGTAAAGATTTGAGAAAAGTAGTAGAAATTTCATTGCGTGGACGAAATCAAAATGGCCAGTAGACGGGAGCCTTGAGATTCAAAAATAAAATGCAATTTCTTGCATTGAGATTATTTTGAATATTTGCATTAACAATATTATCATACGGTACAATATAATATGTTACCATAAAAATATAATTCTAGACATTAGTGCAATTTCATTGCATCTTAAACATTCTTTTATTATGTAAATGCACTTTATTACTTATTATTACCCGTACACCTATAATTTGTATTTTATTATACACAGTAGATTTACGTCATATTTAAATGTACGTATATACTAAGTGATAGTTTTCAGTTATTTTACTTTTCAACAACATATTTTTTGACTTTATGGAAGTCACTGCATTATGCAGAATTTACTCATCATCTCATATATGTATTTAAGGTAGTTTTCAATTGTCATAAGATATTACCATGATAGTACAGCAACAACTTATTCAATATAATTTTCCATTTTGAGCCATTGATAATGTATGTTCAGTCTGCTAGATCTTTTGATTTTGAAAGCATTTCACTTCTAATTTATTTACTACTTATGTTCAAATTGGATCGTTATTCTCATTCTTATTTATCTACTGCATATGTTCAAATTGGATTAGTATTTTTAGGGCAATATTTTTAATTTTTCCGTATTCTAGATTAAAAACATTTTAAAAATTTGCGATTTGGTGAAAGAGTACATCATCCTTTTGAAAAATACATGAAAGGAAAAGTTTGCTAGTTGTTATTTATAGTTACATAATAACGTTGAAATTAAAGCAATCAATGGAAATGAAGTTGTGTCTCATAGAAAAAATTAAAGTTTTTAGTAACTATAATAATGAATAAACACTTTCTCATTAATTTTATTCTTTGTATCAACAAAATAACTTATAGCATTACAGAGCATATGTGTAACATACTTTGACCTAATCAAGTTTATCACCAAAACTAAACATTGACTATGCTATTAAAAAAAAAAAAAAGAACGAAGTACAATAGCTAATGAAAGTTACAGAAATATTTGATATTATCGAGCATTCTGTAATTCTAATGGGGAAAACATGAGCATATTAGAACTAATTATGTGTTCGCTAGGCATTCCAGAAGAAGCTTGTCTATGTTTAGCATTAGAGCAAAAGTTAAAGAATTTCCAATTAATATAGTTCGAATGCAATCCAACAATCCCCTCTGCGTTAAGCGTAAGAAAAATAGAAAATAGATGAATACTAATATGAACAATGGCTGCTTTGCCGATATTTAAAATGACGTTGGAGAAATCACTGATTACAGAGTTGAATCATGGATTACACATGCTTCATAAATTAGGTATTACGAGCAACTATATTTATTTTCGTATTTACTATCAATGATGAATATAAATAAAATAAAAAAAATACAATCTTTATTGAAAATACATTTTCTTTTTTCATGAGGGAATGGAGTTTGCATGAATAGGTGTTTCAAAGAGGGAAAACTTTTATACTGTCTAGTACAGTATCACAAATGAAATCCGGTAAAAATCTAATTTCTCAATAACAGTCCAATTTAATTTCGAGACCAGTAAAAGGAAACTAAATTCACTAATTAAGCGGCAGTTAAACGTAATCAATGTGCAAATTATTATATAAGGAAGGTCTGTAAAAGTAATATAACAATTGCGAGGATAAAAAACTAAAAGTGTTACTAGTGATTTATTTCTTTCCATTAGCCGATTGCAAAATATCAGAATTATTATCGTCAAATTCATAGAAAAATTAAAAAGCTCATGCATTGAAACATTGTAATAAGAGCAATAAAAATCATTAGAATTAAAATAAAACTTTCAATATTTTATGATTAAAATAAACTGAAAGGTTAAGAAGAAACACGAATATATAACATCGTCATATAAATGGCTGAAAGAATGAATGAAAAAGCATAATTATATTTTAATTGTTAGTTAAATCAAAAAAATTCGAAATTATAATAGAACGCAGAGAAATTTTTAATCTCTCAGACTATTGTATTTGTTAAGTTTTCGATTACATAAAATTAGACCAATTTGATAGTGTTGACAAAAAAAGATTATCAGATTAGTTCTTTTGATTCGTATTTTTTACCAAGGTAGTTACAATACATTTTTATCAATGAATGTGAAGCATAACTATTGAAGCACATGGTTTAGATTTAATGCCCGGAATCACTTCCTCTGCTTTGAGCCATCCTTAATTAGCAAGTGAGTAAAAAATAAATAGTCATTGATTAATCAGTTTTAAACACTGAGAGGACTGAATTTTGCTTTATTTGAATCTTAGAATAATTAACATCCAACCAAAATCCTATATACTAAGTAACACGTCCGTAGAGTTTAGTCTCTATACACATCCAAACCTAAAGATTAATATTATTAATATTTACTTATCTTTCAACTTCTAACCGAGTTCAATTAATTAATACCAAGTGTAAGACGGTTCTGACACACTGTCCGTATTTTGATCCTCACTTCTCACCACCTTCGAATCCCATGCCTCTTTACTATTATCAGCTTATTCTACACAAGTCTAATTTCTTCATTGTGAACTTCCCATCTCTCTCTCTCTCTACCAGAACTCTCTGACTATAGGCCCACCATAGTTTATAAATGCTGTCACATCAATACTATCCAATATAATTCATCTTTCTCATTTTAATTAACATTAGTCAAGGTTCACATTTACAAGAAGAGTTCTCCATTTAGTTAACGCCATATGAAAGGCTAAAGTGCTATTTGAAAGGAAATACGGGTTCAAGAATCCCATTGGGCAATGTACAAAGCTACATTTTTTTAAAATATATCTTTTTACAGTACCTATTTCTGAGAGGATATGTTACAAATTATATATATGGTTATATTACCCTGGTAAGGCATATCACGTTGAATAAAAGAATGCCATATTGTTATTTACTATAAATTATTTTTGAATTAATTTTAGTGAAAAAGATTATGCACACACACATGAAAATATTAGTGATTGTTGCACATAACATTGCTGTGCAAAGTAACATTTTTGTACAAGTACGGTGATAGTTGCACACTAGAATAATTGTTACTATTCTTAAGTGTCGGAAAATGTCCCTTCTCGTGAACGCTTTGGAGATCTCTTTTGGTTCCTTCCTCCACGAAATTTTTATGAGTAATGAATTCGGCCACGCCTCTTCAAAATCACAGGATACGATATTTTTCGTCTGTTGACTAATGGAAATTGTTATTTAAGATATTGGTGCTTGGCATCCCGACTGAGAAAGGAAATAACCACTGCAAAGTTGCTACGTCAGGTGTAGGTATGCTCTGAGTTCCCAGAATACCTGATTTAAGTAAAGCCAAGAGTCTTGAATTTAATCTCAAAGTTCAAGTGTCGGAAAAATATCGATAACCCTTTTCAAAGATTTTTCCTGAATCTTCCATGGCTTCTTTGTCGGAATGAAAGATCTAAACCAAACTAGTTATTTAAGCGTGATTAAATGTAATGATCATACAGTACTATACACCAACTAAATAAAACAGATAAATATCAAAAAGGGTATCGATTCTTTTGTCGCACAAATAGCATCTGAAATTTGAAAGAATAAGAAAACTTCGAAATAAGTACCTTGTTGCAAAGGGAAGTCACTCAAAAATTTTTTAATGCTTAGAGACGCCCCCTCTCATTTCTAAGTAATCAAACATGTTACATTATGTCTTTTTTTAATTTATTTATTTATTTGTATTTTAACATTGAAAGGGTTTTTATAAATTGTAGGTTAGTTAAATTTTAATCCGTTTTCCTTGCAACATTTACATTTCAAAACTTGTTTCATTTTTGCAAAAATTTTAATAAATGCTGAACAGTGACGTATTTAAAGCCAAATATTCACAATTGAATAAGCGACACATTTCTGCTGTTATAATCCTTGCAGCTTTAATGTTATCGGAGGAAATTCCTTAAAGAATATTTGAATATTTAAAGAGAATTGATGAGATACAATATTTCAATATTTCAACAAATAGTACTGTTCAGTGTTATTATAAGTGAGTTAACTATTCCATTTTATTCAAGAATTAGTTATTTTATTGTAAGTAGCTTATACAAATTTAAATATTGGCATGGAAGATATATGCTGATAATATAAGAACTTTTATAGAGAGAATTAAATGTGTGGCATGCCAATCTAGAAAAAGTGAATCCAAAGAAAGTTCTCTTTCCAAACCTCAGAAGACACTGCATATTTTAAAAGAAGATTGCAGAAGAGATTTTGTTCAAGAAAATGTTTTGCAAGCTATTAAACGACCCAATACTACTCCTGTTAGAAGAATTACAGATAACAGAAAAGGAGATGTATTTCTTTTAGAGGAATCAGGATGGATTCCAAAATATTCTCAAAAACAGGTTTGAATATTTTTCATAATTCGTATTCTAATTATTAATATGTCATGCAAAAGAGACTCATAATATTAAGAAAACTAAATCTACCGGACAAATACTTTTCAAATGTTATATAAATAATATTTACACCTTCCTTAATCAATATTTGTTTGATATCATTCACTTCAACTAATAAAATAATTTAATTTTAGGATTACGGAAAGATTCCGCCTTATATTCATCGCATTAAACAAAATTTAAATCAATCCCAAAAGGAATTCAAAAAATTCATAACCGCAGAATACGCTCACAAAGAACCTCAAGTCTTAACCGCGGAAGAGAAAAAACAAATTTTAGAGGTAATTATTTACATTTTCATTGATACATTTAATATGGCGATTTTTCCGTTGGCAGATCAGTTGTCGTCACTAAGAATAAATTTTGGCGCGAGATGCTGTTTAAACGAAGCCCAAAGAATTAAATTAATGCGTGATTGAGTCAAGACTCTTAACGCGTTTTTGTTGCTGATCTGCTATCGGAAAAAATTATCTCTACTACAAATAACTGTTATTTATATTTTAAAAATCAATTTCAGGAAGTTTCACAGCGTTGCTTTTTTATTTTAAGTCATTTTACTTCAATTACAAAAGCCACATTATAATAAAGTGCTATTTAATATTTTCCTCTGAGAAAACTTAGTTTAATGATTTAAACCTAATTTCACCAAATTTTCGGATCTTATTAAAAAATTCAGTACTATAATTATTTGAATTAGACCTGAGATTGAGTTCCAGTTTTCATGACTTTTACCTCTGCATTTGTTTAAGTATTGAATTCATTGCAGACTTAACTGTATATCGTTTTAATTAGCCAGTCAAATGAAAAAAGTGTTAAAATAGTGTATTTATCTCAATCCTCCTTTTTTCGTTAAAACTTCTTTAAATTGTTTACTTTTTAAAAATGAATTTTCTATTGGCTATACGTTTTCTACATCTAATTTAAACAGCTTTTGTTTTGTATATTCTTTAAAAAATGGAACACACTTAGCATTCACAGTTCTCATCGGATTTGTATAAAACTAATAATACTGTCGATAGCTCAGATTGAATCAATCTGTAAAGTCAATTACTTACCTTTTTGACAATTATACAAATAAAATGTACAGTAGTTTCTACGAGAGTGAAAAAAAAAACATCTTCCTGTACAAATTGAGCAAACAGCTAATGCAGTATAATGGAACCAGAATTCTATACACTAGAAAAGTGATTCTCAAATATTAGTTCGTGAACCTATAAAAGAATAATCCATTAATGCCCAAGACAAACTCAATGAATCCTTCCGATATCAATTTAGCAATTAAAATTTCAAGTGAGGAATATCAAAATAACACAGATTTCACATAGCTTTGTAAGAAAAGGATAGTATTTTCTACATACTTCAAAGCAAATGAGCAACATATGAAATACAGCAACATTCCCTTGAACGAAAGTGATACGACTTAACAAACGAAAAGCAACGCTCCCTAGTAAATACTATAATTTACAGTTTTCTTCGGTTGAGACTGCATCTGTGTGATAATCAAAAATGTCGAAGTATTTATTTTGGCTGAGTGATTCCTTCTTCCAGGTTTTAAACATCCAATAAGATAACATATGACCCACCCCATCCCCGATTAGTATTTGTTGTGCATATATACTTGGACAAAAACTTTGACTAATAAGTATTACATAAGAAGAAACTAGCATTAACATACATTCTAGTGCAGCAATATTTTTACTATCGAATAAGACAGTATTTCAGATATGTCTCAGGTTTTTCAAATTTAATTTATTCAATTTTGTATGCTCCTTTTCAAACATCTACCATGTTATTCATTTCATATTTTAAGATCTTATTCCTTTGTTCCTAAATGCTTAGCGGAATTTTTGTTAATGAGTATTTTATACCATTTATTCCTCAATATATGGGGGTATCATGCAATCCTTTCACCCTGACTACCGTGAATGTGAGCAGACAATTACGAATGAGCAAACCGGTCAAGTGTAACTATTTAAACAACTATTAAAGATCGAGATTTCTTTCTCTTTGCTATTTAACTTATCAGCTGTATTTTGTTAATTTTCTTTTCTTTTAAATGTTGTGTTAATAAATTGATACTCCTTTTATAATTATTCCTCAACAGGAAGAAATATATTGTTCCTGTTGAGGTGCTCGATTTTTTTAAATTTTAAATCTTCTGACTTAATCACTGTGGTAATTTCCACAGCTTCATTCTCAATTTTCTAGAAATGTATAATCAAACAGTAATAAAAATGAATTCGATAACCAAAATGTCGTATTTCTTTTAGTATACTCGTGAGATTTATAGCTCGTAAAACTATATCAAATGGATTAATATAGGTATGCTCGCGCTCCGATTTGATTTTTTTCCATTTTAACTTTCTCCATCCACCATTCTGATACGCTACAATTCCATTGGCTGGCAATTTAATATTATCCTCTCTCAATGCCGCCAATGGCGCGAAAGTAACTCTCTTAACTTTATTAACTATAATATTTTTCTCTTAAATCTTTGCAATTTCAAAATTTCAGTCTGTACATGTTTAAAATTTTCTTTTAACTTTTATTTCTCAAAATAACAAAGCACTTTTGGGCAAGTGAAGTCGAAACAAAGCTCTTTTGCACAGTAATAAAAGGAGATTAAAAGTTGAGAAGCTTATGCACTCCCTCAAATTTGTCAATCCATATAAATAGATTTATGCTATGAAACTTTTTTGGCAGATTAAAATAGGAAACAATTAAAATGTATGATCATATATTAAACCATATTAAATGTATTAAAATATTAAACCATATACTTTTCCAAAAAAAGAGAACGAGATAATATAAATCATAATCATAAAAAAATTTCTCTCATACTTTTTTGAAAAATTTTGGAAATACAATTCATTGAGTTTTAACGAAATAAGACTAAAAGAAATCAGCATTTCTTTAATTTTCTTCAAACGTCTATTGCAGGCCATTAAAACTTTTTCTTGGTGAGCTTCTTATTCAGAAGCAACATTCCAACCTCAATTATTTTTGTAAAGGTCGTGTTATGTTTCACGTAAGGAGGAGCTCTTTCCAGTATGTGTCGGAATTTGAGCGAGGCACGACCTTAACTTCTCTGGAATGTGATTTATTATTCGGCTATATTTCTACTCCAATTGGTTATGATCCTATGCCAGCCATGCAAATATGGAATTGATGATCCAGGAGTGTCATGCAGGATCGCAGCGGTTCCCTGTCACTTACGTACGAGAGGGCAGACATGTTGTCCATGCGACCTTGTGGGGTGTCATAGCCATGTCACGTATTTTGAGACAGGAACTTGACACGTTAGAGACAAGATAGCTGTCCCCACAAACATAACGACGATGTCTACAACACCTCGAACTGTCATCACGGTGACCTTGTTGAGATTTCCTTTCAGCTGCAGCGGAGACATGCGCTTGTTCACTAGTACGTTGAACTATGATCATGGACATAAGAGTAGTATTGCATCGTCTTTTGAGGTGAATCTTAGTTTATATATCGTGGTGAATATATCCTTTTGCAGAAGTATCAAATAGAATGAATATTTCCAGCTTTCATTATCTTCATTTGGGTCCAAAACCTGGAACAATTGTGTAGAAGTCCATCGATTACACATTTTTTTCTCTTCTTGTTCGCATAGCTAGTATTTTGGACAGTCAGTTAATGACTATGCCAGATATCTGAGGGATGCTACTTTTTGAAAAGACAACGCACATCCACTGCACCCTGAACCAACCGTTACTGTGATGCCCTGACTTTCCTCCATACAGATTAGTATTTAAATGTTGCTCTCTCAGTAAGCTCTCCAGATCTATCAACCATGTTAATCCCTAGTCATGTATTAACAAGAAACTTGTACTGTACCACTACGTTTGGACATAGTAGAATTGAAGCTCATATAACGATGTATTCATATCTGTCAACAAAGTTCAATTCATCTTGAGTCTCGACCGTAGTGTAGCTGCTATTGTTACTAGAGGTGAACCTTTGGAACTGAGTTTTGCATTCTATGTATCCCAACGCACCTGCAAATTTAATCATTTCTCCTTCTCATTGCACAACACACAACAATAAGTATGATTTTACTATTTTCGTTGCTTTCTGGTATAACGTTTTTAAAGACCAGCTGCATATGTACACCTCTAACAAAGGAAAAATAGCAAAAGTAAGCCTTTACTTGGAGGACATAGAATATAATTTTATTATAGTATTAGATGTGCAATTACTGTAATTCAATATCAAAATCTGAATTGATGCCATCATCTAAATTAATTACTTCATCTAAATTAATATCTTCTGTAGAACTGATTCCAAATTCAGCTTAAGGGTTTTGTGTATTTAAATTTTTTAAAGGACAGGTTCAGATTTTAATCAAATCAAGCTGCCTTTTTTTAAAAATGTTTTAAGTCTTTTGAAACAATTATTAATCCTCCCTGAATTTTGATTAATATTCGAAGTTATTCAAAATGATTCATCCAATTTCAAAATTTCATATTTTAAAAAAAAATGACACAAAATGATAAGTAATATATTAATACACAGAAAATTGTGTAAGTTTTATATTGTGACCAATAGATAACCCTCGTGTGTTCTTCGTGAAGCTATTTCACGATAGCAGTTTTAAAAGCTTTCATTAATTTACCTCATTATTAGATAGATTGCTGTTGATCAGATGATTTAATGTTGCACAGCTGGCCGCCTAAGACACCTGATATGACCCCATACGATTTCTTCCTTTGGGAGCTTGTAAAAGATAAAGTGTATGTACTACCATTACTCATAAATTTATTTGAACTTCATCAACAGATTTGTGCTGATGTATAATAAATTACCACTGACCTTTTACAGCGTGTTTGGAAGGGATTTACATGTTGAATTGACATTATATATATAACTAAAGGAAATTATACTGAACACTTGTAAAAACAGCTTCTATATTTTTCCTTTGCCTTCATGTGTTACTTATCATTTTGTGTCGTTTATTTATAAAAATTTGGAATTTTGAAACCTGATGAATTATTTTGAATAACCTAATATATTGCATAGTATTTTTATATCATTACATGCATTGTATATGTGCATTATCGCAGAGTAATACAAGCCGTACAACAGAAGCTGGTTGTTCTGCAATTATTTTGTTTTATTAAGCAAATTGAAAAATTGAACAGAATTGCTATTTTGCAACGTTATGTATTTCACTTGGTGTGTGTCAGTGTGTGTATCAGTGTGTCATCAAATTTTCTATCGTTAATTTAACCAACTTCCCATCAAGCTCTGAAACTTTGGGAATCGTTCTTACTCGCCTAACAATGCAATATTTAGACATTTGAGACAAGTTTTAACTAATATTTCAATAATTGTTTTTTATAATGCAGTTTAGCCTAACCAATTGGAGTGATTTCAAAAATTGCTAAACTTGGCGATTTTTTTGGCTGAATTTTAGTCCGCGAAGCGCACCAGGGTAGTAACATTTGGCAAAATATTGTCAAATATTTTTTTTAAATAAAATTTGCAACCATATTAAAACGTTTTTAATAAACTCGAATTATTTATTAGTTCGATAAAACAGATAAAATGATTTCATAACCAAGCAAATTTTTGCTCACAAAATTTAAATTGTCCAGCTTTCTTCTTCAACAACGCAAATAATGCAGCTTTTAACGAAAATTTATGGCCATATTAAAAGTTTAATTAATCACACTCCAATCTAAATCAGAGTTTCATTAGATATTAATTACTGACCAAGGTATACACCTTAATCAAAATGCAAAAACTAATTAACAAAAGTGTTTTTACTTCGTTAATACAATGAATAATTCAACAAAACTAATTTAATACTAGAGAAAAAATGTCATGGCTTAAAATTTTAAAAAAACATGAATATAAAAATATATTATTAAATCACTCATCGACTTTTTTATTACGAATATAATATTTTCTTTCTTTCTTTCCTTTTTAATATATTTTTAAATACATATTAAAAAGGATTTTTAAAGAAAAAGTTTGCAACAGTTCATTCTAACCTAATGCAGTGATACAGTAATTATAAGTGTACTAATCAAAACGGATTATTAAAGATTTAAGTGCGTTAAAACTGTTCCTCTTTTGTACAAATTTTATTTGAAAGTTACAAAATTTGAAATTAACAATACTTTATTTGTTTTATAAATAATTTAAGTATGGGGATTGAATAAGTTTGATAATTTGCTCTAAACTTTTAAATTCGAATAAATATTTGGTGCTTTTGAAAATTATTTCATTGCATAATTTAAGTTCTGTTTTCATTATCCCAAATCTAATTTAAGCCCATTGCGCAAAAACGAGACAGAAGCAAAATCGATATATGACGTGTCATAATCCTAGCTTTAAAACATTAAGAGAAATTAGAAGGAGAAACACAGGTTTTTTTTATTACAGTTTTAACTGTAGTTATATATTTTTCATTTCCCTTTTCTTAAATCTTGATATTTTTCAATGAATATTATTAAACTATTTAACGATTTTCAATAATAATTTGTTTTTTTGTTAATAATCTTTATATTTTTAGGGATTGGTCAAAAATTTTAAGATTCTTTTTAACAAATATCAAACTCTCCCACTTCACACTTGCACTCCGGCACGAATCAATCGTAAAATTGAACTTGAAAGGCAAATGGATGAGTTGCAAAAAGACATTGATTTGATACAAGGGCATGAAGATGTATGTTTTTAATTGGAAAAGGAGGTAAAAAGGATTTTTCTCACGAGAGTAATAATACCTAGAACATCTGCTTTCGAGTTCTTTCCCTATAAAGTGTACGTAAGCTTGACTTGAACCTATGTTTGAATTTTATTTGATGAATTTCAAATGGAATATAGGTGTGTGTGTTTGCATTTCTATGTGTGCATATTGCAACACTTTACAAAATGTAACTTTATTAATTTTTATTTAAAAGTTTTTGAATTAGTGTTGATTTTCTTATAAATTTATGTTATGAAATTTGTTATTTTCTATACGATTAGAGCTAGTGTAATAATTTTTATTAAATCAAAATAAAATTATATTGATGATGCAAAAAATTTACTTTCATTACTAAGTGTCCATTAGTTCTTATAATATTTTATTTTTAATCATGCTACTTTATTCTATGATAAATGTCAGTTTAAAAGAAATGTCAGTGACCAACCAATAAGCTACGAGGGTGTTTTAAAAAAATATTTTTGATGATCGATGACATTACGAGGGCAAGTTGCTTGTTTCCAATTGAAAAATGGCACTAAAACAAATTGGAAACTGATGCATATATAAGTTTTGAGATGGAAACCATCTGCTGTCAAATAAAAATTTAATTGCTGCCGCATCGAGTTTCCATCATCTTTTTGCAATGGGTTGTTATCATCTATGAAACCTGGATTCATCATTATACAAGCAACATTTAAAAGCAAGTGCCAAGAAACATTTAAAATAATTGGTTGCTTCCGGTGTATCAACTTTATTGAAGATCAAGATAGTCTCATCAGTTGGGAAAGTCAGCAATTTTATGGGATACATAGGGTTTAATACTCATGGACTTTTTAGAAAAATGAATAACAAACAATGGTAAATATTACAGCTAGTTAATCCTTTCACATTTCCATTTCTTATTCCTAATAAGTACTCATGGAACTTTCTTTCTATGTGTCTATTGAAAATTCAAGATAGAAAGAAAAACACTCTGGTAACACTTTTTCAAAACGATGTCATTAGATCTGTTAGTTAATTTAGAATAAAATATTAAATGCTTATCCATTTAAGTCTATATTTTTATTGATTTATTCATTCAATTTTTTATAGAATGTTTACTAAAATCATTTACATAGTATCTATAACAGTCTAATTACGAAAAAAATGGAATACTGTGTGTTTCGAAACTCATGGACAAATATTTAAGGAATGTTAGAAAACATCCAAAAAAGCAATTTTCACCATACAATGCAAAGGTAGTGACTAAAAGGTGAACCACTAGACGGCGTTGTAATGGAAAGCAAAAAGCGCGAGTTTTCTTACATACCGTCATTTCTACCGTGGATTTCAGGAGGCATAGTGACACACAGTAATCAGGAAAATGTAGACATGTATTTCCTGTATGGTCTTGGAAATGACAATGCTCGAAAAACTGTACAGGAAACTTTTTCAGCTTGTTCTCTGTCTTTGCATTGTATGGAAAAAATTCTTGTTTAGGTATTTCCCATCACTCCTTAATTTTTTTGCCCGTACGTTTCAAAATACCTTGTATGCTATATGAATAATGAAATTGCGGCCGTCTTCAATGTTTTTAGACTATGGTTTATCTTAATTACTGTTCATCGCCGTGCCTCCTGAAATCCACGGTAAAAAAGACGATGTATAAGAAAACTCGCTCTTTATGTATTCCATTTCAGCGCCGTCTAGCGATTCATCGCTTGCTCTCCTCTCAGGCATTGTATGGTGAAAATTGCTGGTTCAGATGTTTTCTATCACCCTTTAAATTTTTGCCCATGAGTTTCAAGACCCCTGTGTATACAGTCCTACAGACAGGCAGTTTAAACTTGGTAAAACTAGCAACCGACAGCCACCTCTGAAAGCATATATATTTATTTTCAGTCAAGCTATGTTTCTTTTTATGAATTGATTTTCTCGTACATAATTTACTAATATATCAAACCTGCATTTTCTTCGGTTTAAAAAGAATTTCGTCATATAGTCATAATATTGAAATAAATTTTGATGTTTAAAGACTGTACAATAAATACCTTTGAATCACCGCAAGTCCTCTCAGGATAAGAAATCGTCTCACATTCAGAAAGAAACTGAAAAATGTATAACCACGCATTTTATCCAAATACGTGAAGGAGACGCATCAAAAAATTTAATTTGCAAAAACATATTTGGCTCTAAAATATCTCAAGAAATTATGTATTATTAGAAACAAAAAAGGGATTCAGACGGTAATGTATACAGCATTTTAACACACACATACACACACACACACATCTATCTATATATATATATATATATTAAAAACAAATTGTGGATGATATAAGAAAACTAATAGGCAGATCCAACTGCCTTTTTAGCAATTTGAGTGCCATGCTCCTTTAAAAGGTATAAATTCAGTATTTAATTATTAATGTTATTCCTCTCATTCATCCATGCATTAAAACGAACAACAAATCAATACTGATTCCCTTTTACCTTCCCATTCTGTCTCATAATTAATCAAGACGTCTCGAGTCTTTTATTCTTATAAGTATCTTCTCAACAACAACAAAAAAATATTATCCTATTTCTCATCCCTATCATACACAATATAATCTAATGCACAATGTTTCTCTTCGAATGAAATACTTCATCAATAAATCATAGCTTTAAAAAGAAAACTCTCGTACCCACCCTCTCTGACACACCGTCCAAAACAAATCCAAAAGCTCGCCAATTGTGGCGTGAATCCTTTCCCTGCACTGTCACTATGGCGCCCTTAATAACGGGAGATAAGGAGAAAAAATATGCATCTAAAATCTCATAAGTAGCTGGCTTTATTGGCCCATCTGTCTTACAGAGACTGTGGATCCTCTTAAAATACCCGTTCTTCTTCCATCTAAGAAAGGGGAGGGTTTCCTTGAAGAGGGGGGGATCTAATTATCTCGTTCTTCATCTCCCCCCTCTTTGAGTATGGTCGTACATCTTGGATGCGTTCCTTCACCTTCCATAACGCAGTATTGTGCTCTATTCATCTACGAAAAAGATGGAGACTTATTGTTAGATTTGTTTTCTCGTCCGAGAATACAAGTATTTTAAGTGGAAATCTCTTTGCAACTAAAAGTATCTTTTCTGGATTTCATAAATTTGAGTTGAGAGGTAGTTTTAAATGAGACAGAGCACTCAGATGTGCATTTAAAACATTTTAAGAATGCATCAAAGTTTGTTTTTTGTACTCACTCTCTCGACTCTCGAGTTCTCTGTTACGAGACAATTAAAAGTAATATATGCATTCAGAACTCATTTTTGTCACATGACATCTGAAAATGGAAATAAATTTTAGATCTGAATACTGAGGAACTTATATAGAACATGAGATATATTAATCTAATACGCCACTTAATAGAATTTTACATTAATCTAAAAAAAAAAGTCCGAAATTTTGATAAATTACCTTATTATGAGAGTCTCCAAGATTTCATTTGACTGATCTTCCTTGAAATTAAAATACACATTATTTTTTTTTTAGTTTTATAATTTTTTTTTTATTTTTATTTTATACACAGTTATTTCAAATCTCTTAATTAGTTTCAACAATTCTTGAAAATATCTGCTGTTATGAAACAATTCTATAAAATTTAACATGCTTCCTACCTGTGAGTTAATTCATGTATTCAAACGATGCAATAGCGTTAAATGACTTTTACTTTTCGTTTGAGTTGCCTATTTTAATTAAAACTAACACCAAAAAATTTAATTCTTGAAATAGTTTTCTGATGAGGATGATGATCATCATTTTTTATTGCTTATAATTCTGCAGTATACGTTTATTTCATTACAATCTGTTTTTAAAAAAATCATTACTAGTACTCATTAAAATTGCCTCTTCCACAAAATGAAGGCTACTAATGAATATTATTCTTCTGTATACAATTTTTCATACGAAAATCTGAATTCTAAATGTACTCCTTTAATATTCATATGAATGTCTTCCGATAAGGATTCGATTACTTTTGTTACTAATTGTGAGTACTTTAAATTAAATTTAAAATTGAAAGAAATTTAAAAAATCAAAGTTAAATCATGAAAAAAAAATGAGGTTTTTTTCGTTAAATATGCATTGAAGTTATGAAATTTTGTATCTTTTATTAAATAGAAGTATTAACTTAATTAGGATTTTTGGAAATATAAATGTTGAGATTTTTTATTGAAAATTATTTTTTGAAGAGATGCATTATTTTAATTTATTTAATTTTATATTTTAATTTTATTATGTATTAGTGCATCAGTATATTACTTCAAAAAAATTTACATTGTGTTTACATATGCCTTAACACACACCTACAACATCGACATTTTATGAACAAAAATATAAAGTAACATAGCTGAATAATTGAATATTAGTGATTATGTTAAATGTGACAGTAATTATATTACAAAAAGGTTTTAAGTAAAGTATCAATATACATGTGTACTCAAATTTTTTTAAAAAATTCAACCTTCCAAACAAATGTATGTTTCCCAGTTATTCTCTAAGGGCCGTTTAATTTTGTACTATCATTAATTCATTCTGATTATTTTTAAGGTTTATAAATTTATCTTTCAGGGGTTTTTAGCAGCTGATATGTGAATACAGAGGTTCGTTGTACATTAAATTGGTTACGTTGAATACTTTTGTAATCGATTTTTATTACCTTTCAGGACTTTTAATAATTTATCGGTGAATGTAGAGAATCATTGTATATCAAATACGTTACGATGAACACCTTTGCATTTTTTTTCTTTCATTATCTGCCATATAAGAGATTAAACAGTTAACGTCCAAGATTCATCGCTAAAGAGGCTGAGAGCAGTTTTTAATGATACTGCTCATAGTTCTTCTGTGTAAGAATGCACAGCAATGTAACCTGTATTGTGTCTGTGTAATTTAATTGGATATTCATTTAAACACTGTATAATTATGCTATTTTTGAATGTTAAATATCTTTAATCACTAAAGAAACTATAAAGAGTTTATCAAAATTATCTTCATATCTCATATCCAGTTATAAAAAATCGAATCTATTACGAACTAATAAATTCTAATTTAGCTGTTTGAAGCTTGTCATTGTCATTCATACCCCCATTATTACTTTCTAATAGTTAAAACTTAGTTAATGATGGGAAAATTTCTGTTTTTCGTCAAAAAAAAAAAAAAAGATTCAAAGTTGATAACGCTGTAAATCTTAGTTTCTTCTCTCTCACACAATCCACTTTTGATGACATGAATTGAAAATGTTCAAAACTTCTCATTTTCAGGAAGCTAACATTATTTACTCAGGAAACTGTCGGCTTTGTAAACAAATTTTAAAAAATTCTCCGAAATATTATCTACAGCGCTTCCTCGAATCAGTTTTGAAACACCCAAAAAAAAAAAATTCATCCTCCCAGGAAATTTTTCAACTCCTCCAACGAACTGATAACATCTTCAAGTTGTCTTAAATGTTTTATCAATTGTCGAAGCAATTTGACAGAATTGGTTACGCTAAAAGAAAAAGAGAAGAGGGTAAAAAAGAGACTTATCAAGAATAGATAAGAAAACTTTGGCGACCAACGTTGTAAGAGCATGTGAACAACGTTAAAGGATGAGTTTGAAGCGACTTGATCGATTTAGGAATCGTTAGCACGTAAGATCGTAAGCAATCAAGATGGTGGCAGATAAAGTGATTGCTCTTATGTATAAAAAAAGGAAGACAAGTTTCTAAAAGATTACCTGAAAATAAATCTAAAAAAGAAACTTCGTGAACAAGATGAGATCCTCGTATTTTTCTGATCATATGACGTGACTGTAGGTAAGACTTTTTTTTAAGTAATTAAACAACGATAAAGAATCATATGATAGATAATTCATTATAACTTAACGAAATTGGTTATATTTAAATATTCAATGAATACAACACTAATAAAACTAAAAGCTAACCATAACATAAAAATTAGTAGGCTTAAATTAATTATGCATAGATATATTTATCATTTATTAATCATAATTATTGTTGCACTGCCATTTATATGGAGAAAAAACTTTTGATGTATATTATAATGAGCGTTAATGTGTGTTATGTATTAAAAGCATATCGGTCACATAATCCAAAAAAGCACTTAAACAAATTAGATTAATTCCATTATTAAATAACATTCGCTATCAGAAATATGTAATGATGATCTATTATTTCTCTAAACAACATCGCTCTTTAATTATCTTATACATGAACAACTTTTATTTCATTATATGAAAGAGATGGAATCGATAAAGTCAGTTCTTTTTCTTCATTTTATTCTATTAATTATTTTTGTAATTGATGTAGCGTAAATGCATGTAAATAAATATTTATGTGCAGAAATGGCTTTTTACATAGAAAGAAAAGAATGAATTGTTGATATATCATTTCCTAAAAATATCGAAACTGAAGTAAGTTTTCAATAATTTTGCTTTATTTTCTAAAAGAAGATTAAATCAATCTTTTTTTTTATTTGTAAACGAAATCTACTTGTAATAAAAAAATTGCGTATTACAATCATAATCATGTACACATCATGCTTAAAGATTTCATTCATTATTACTCAACAGTATTAATAAGATATGAAAATAGCATTTTAAGAAAATTGTGAATTTAAGAAACTTTAAGTACATGTTTTCAAATTTCAAATTACTTTAAGGTATGTAATTTGGCTTAAAGTTCTAATAAAACAGCTCTAATTTCAGAATAGTTTAATTGCAAAAGCTAGGATTACTATCGCAAGCCCGTACAGTAAAATCCAACATTCGTATCAGAAGTTTCGGAATGAAATAGTGAATTTCTTTCGTAAATTAAATAGTCACTATTTTTGAATTCTAAAAAATACTTTCTATTAGATTTCAACAGTGACTTTCGAAATTGAATACCTACCATTCACTTGCTTTCTTAAAGCCATAAATCAATATTAATAAGTACTCATTCGAATTTAATATTTATAGGAATGATGAAATACATATCACAAAATGTATTCTTTTAAGAAACAAAAATGAGGAATTATTAAAGTTTCATTACCATAAATTTTACGTTGAAGTTTCAGATTTCGAAATCTCAAAATTTAGTATACTTCTAGTTTATTTTCTTCATTTTGAAATATAAACTCATATTTTGCTGAACATCTATTTGCATTTAGAACACCTTCCAAATGGTGTGTATTGATTTGAAAGGATTTACAATTTTTGTAAAAGGATTTACAATTACATTTTTGCCCATTTTTCTTGTAATCCTGTTATAAATACTCCTTACTCGTAATATTACGTTTTTTAACAAACTTTTTCCAATGAGAGCACTAGTTTTTAATCTCAATGCAATTGAGGTAGCGTTCGCAAATGCATTTTACAATTGTACAACGTAAGTATTTTAAATGTACTTTTTGGATCGATCCCTTTTTGAAACAGAAAATGCAATCCAAAGCCTTTTTCTGGGCCTTTAATTTTAATTTGGTCTCCAAGTTTTTCATTTTATTCATGATTCTGGCAATAAACATGTATTTGCAGACATATAACCCATACAAGAATCAAACCACTTCTATGTTTGACAGAGAGGATGGTATTTGGAGGGGGAGGGGTAGTTTAAAGATAGGATTCCACTATACATACCATTGCAAACATCACTTCCAAAAACCTTAACTAAGCTTTTATCTCTGAATATTATTATATTCTATAAATATCGAGATTTCAAAATATAATTTTTTAACAAATGTGATAATTTTTTCTCTATTTCGGAACTCAGAATTTTTTTTTCTGTCTACGTGACCGTTATAATCGTCTCCTTGGATTACTTTTCGAATTTTTTCTGCAGAACCATATATTTCTATTGGTATAGAAGTATATAAAGTTATTTTTACAACACTCACACCTTAAGTTTTTTTTTCCTTACTTCTCGATTGAAGTTTACTTTGGTCACGTGATACTTTTTCTTCCTCGTCCATGTTTATTTGCATTTTCCTCAAATCTTTGATACTTCTGGATAATTTTTGAACCTTTCTGTCGTTATGTTGAGCTTCATGTACAATATCACGCAGAAATTTACCAATCTGAGATATTATAAAGACAATTTTTCGAATTTCAATATTAATTTCAGTTCTGAAATTCATTTTCATATCTAAAATACTTTTTTCTCCGGGAAATCAAATATTTGTATCTTGAGGAAACAAAATCGCTCTTCTGATTTGCTAGAAAAAAAACGTAATAGTAAAATCTCAATTTTTTAAGACGTTTTTATGTATTTCACTTGGTGTGTGTGTCATCAAATTTTCGATCGTTAATTCAACCACCTTCCAATCAAGCTAGAGCTCTGAAACTTTGGGAATCGTTCTTACTCGCCTAACAATGCAATATTTAGACATTTGCGACAAGTGTTAACTAACATTTTCTTTAATAATGCAGTTTAGCCCAACCACTTGGCACGATTTCAAAAATTGGCACCAAACTTGGCGATTTTTTTTTTTTGGCTGAACGTCAAGTCCGTAAAATGGACCAGGGTAGCCACATTTGGCAAAATACTACCAAATAATTCTTGTCGCCAAGGCTGGTTGGGTTAAACTGCTTTCCACCCATTTAATTTACCGGATGAATTAATAAATTTTAGTTAGTTTTAACGTTTTTATGTATTTCATTTGGTGTGTGTGTGTCTGTGTGTGTATCAGTGTGTCATCAAATTTTCTATCGTTAATTTAACCAACATCCCATCAAGCTAGAGCTCTGAAATTTAGGGAACCGTTCTTACTTACCTACAATGCAATATTTAGATATTTGCGACTTATATTTCAGTATTTTTTTAATAAACTTTGCCACCATATAAAAACGTTGTTTTTAAAAACGTTGGTTTTTATCTCGAATTATGTAGGATATATACTTAATTTTGGGACTCGAAGTTTGGATCAAAAGATTATCAAAGTCACTGTAGATACAATTATATCATTACCAGTAAAAAATAACTCTATTTTAAAGGATTTACTTAAAATAACTAAAAACAAATTGACTGTTTCTACGAATGTCCCTTCTTAATTCCATCACAGTCTTTTCGCTATTCAAAACATTCAAGCTTCTAAAGTCCAAAAACAGTGTCAAAGTTTGGCATGCAATGAATAAAAGCAAATGATTTTGCAATAGAAATCAAATTATTAAATTAATTAAACGGTTATTCAAGTCAATCTTTCAACTTCCTTCTATATTTTTAAAAATGATCGACACATAATGATAAATAATACATGATTGCAAAGGGAAAATAAGGAATTTTTATATTGTGAGTAATAGACGGCTCTCTAGTGCAATCTTTATAAGGTTGTCTCACAAAAGCTATTTTAGAAGCTTTTACAAAGTTACTTTGCTGTTGGATAGATCGAAGTGAACCAGATCATTTGATGTTACTGTTACATAACTGGCCACCTAAATCACCTGATAGGGCTCCATGCGATTTCTTCCTATGGGGGCTTGTAAAAGATAAGGTGTATGTGCTACCATAACCAACATCATTACCAGTAAAAAAACCAACAAATTTATGTTAACTTAAACAAAGGATTTCTGCCGTTGTACAATCAATTACCACTGACTCTTTACGACGTGTATGGCAGGAATTCACGTATCGAATTGACATTATATGTGTATTTAAAGGAAGTTGTACTGAATTGCAGAAAAGAACATCCATATTTCCCCTTTGCCTTCATGTGTTACTTATCATTCTACGTAGTTTATGAAAATATAGCATTTTGAATTCGGATGATTCATTTTGAATAAACCTTTATTATAATTAAAGCAAACGATAATGTATCAAAGTTAAATTATTGTTCTGTTTAGATATTAAAATTAAATCAAATGATAATTTATTAAATTAAATATACCTCAAGCTAAATATAAATACTCTCTTCATAAAATAAAAATAAAATAATTATTTAAATATTAATCTTTCTCAAAACTATTTAATAATTTTATATAAGAATTACCGTTATACCTTTTTTGTTTATTGGAGATGTATCAGTAACAAATAAACAAAGGCTAATAGAATCTGACATAGTTTCTTTGGTTAACTTTCAAGTGCAGAGATAAAAGAAACCAGATGTATTAGGAAGTATAGTAGGAAATAAATTGTTCTTTTTCTAAATAAACTTATTTGTGAGCTCTCATTTTAATAGATGTAGCAAACATAACCCTGCTCTTCAAGAAAACAGAAAAGAATCAAATGGAAATAAGATAAATAAAATGCAAACTGTGTTGAATTTAAACTTAACTAATTTCTATATCTAAATCCAGAATTAACGTATCACAAATTAATTCGATGCCAGTTATTAAATAAATTATCTGCAGTAATACATCCAACTTATCACAAAGATTTAGGTATCCTAACTCTTCTTTAATATTTCCAACCGATTGATTTTGAAAGGAATATTAAACCCTACAACAACATATAATTCGTTTAATTTCTTAATGTATTTTCTTAATCCAGCTTCAAAAAATAAACTAAGGCTTGCTGTAAGAAGTAAAATCGATGGAACAGAAAACAATTAATTAAAAGGATATAAAAAAAAACTTTGCAGGTAATTTGTATTTTAAATATTTTATAGATTATGTTGCATTTGTCTCAGTTATGGGTCCATTTATCACACATTCATCTAATTTCAAAAAGTGCACATATTTTCAAAATACTTTTATTCCACAAATGCTTCAACTAGAAAATAATAAAAGCTTTTCAAACTCTTGCTGTCATTCTGCAGCACATTTCAACGCAGAACACAGCCCTGGCAAAACTTTCTAAAGTATTTCTATTGTTAACTTTTCTGAAGTATTTCAGAAAACACCCTGATATATCAATACCCCATATTTCAATACACCCTACATATTTCACCCTGGTCACATTTCACTTCGAAACCAAACCCTCCTTCCGAGTTTACACCCTTCAAAAAACAACTTAACAAAAAAAAAATTTCATCCATATTTTTCACTTTTTTTCATCTTTTTTACCACGTGACCTGCATATCCTTGTCGACCCTTCTTCAACAAGACCCTCACGACTTCCAAAGAGATCGTCAGGGCATACGTATAAGTTGAGAGTGCGAAAGATCCGATCAATATTCAGCCAATATGCTTCGGAATCCGCTTTTTTTTTTTTTTCTTTCATTCTTTTTTTTTATATCCCTCATACCCCGGGGTTGTTCGGACCTCCGAGAAGACGAAGGGACATCGTCTGGGACCAAGAAAACACTCGTTCTCCGAAGATGGCGTGAAATATCGGGATGTTGACATAATCCTCGCTTTATAGGGAGTGCGGCTTATATTTATCGATGGAGGGCTTGGAGATGTGCATTTCCTTGGCAAGAAAGGGTTCGTTAATCACAGGCATATCCCTTACAGTACGTGTGAATAGGAATATATTTTTTCGTGCCTTTTTTATTTATAAGGAGCTTCTTTTATCCTTCAAAAAAAGAAAAGGGAAAGTCTTATAAGATGTAATCGATTAGTATTTAGATTCGTAATATTCTTATTATGACGTTCATAATTTCTTAAAAAAAGAGTTGTAATATGTAAAGTAACTATGATTGAAAACAGAAAACTAAATAGAATACTTTATGCACGTTTTATAATGATTTCTAGATCTAACCTTTTCAGAGACGATTTTTATACTGAGAAAAAAGGACTTAATTCCTTTATTTCTTTTCTGATTCATTCATTTGATATTGATAGAAATTGATCATAGTCTTATGAGATGTAATCGATTGGCATATAGATTCGTGATATTCTTATTGTTGTGATTTCTTAAAAATTCTTCTCTTTGTTGTTGTAATTTCTTAAAAAGAGAGCTATAATGTGTAAAGTAAAGAAACGAGATTAGCAACAAAGAATTAAATAGAATACTTTATGCACGTTTTATAATGATTTTTAGATTTAACCTTTTCAGGGGCGATTTTTATAGAGAAAAAAAATTATTTAATTTTTTTTGTTTTATTACAATTTATTAATTTTACATTAATAGAAATTCAAAATTCAAAAAAAAAGATGGGATGACAATATAAATGCGCCAAAAGCCGAAACTTCCTCATTTGTGGCCACTGAGTGTTAATAGGAATTTATAACTGAAATGATTTCATACATTCCGGGCATGTCAATCCTTCACATTTCTCATAAATGTAAAGACACTTCTTATCTTTCTTATAAATTCTTACACTTTTTATCGTGACATCTTGAAGAACTTTTCAATTCTTTTTTTTAGGATAATGATCTATGCCGTTCAATTTGACGCTATTTACATATCCCTATCCATACACAGTAAACAACGTTATCAGTACGCTAAATCATAAGATATGTATTTTTTTTATTGAGAGATTCTGTGGTGAATCAATTTTTTTTTTTATTAATGATAGTAATTATAAAAAAAAAACTATAAGTGTTCACATATGTCACCAAGGGTGTCATAGGCGGACATTTAGTTTTGATATATATTTATCACTATTTTATGTCGTCATATGAGTACCTTTTGTTTGATACTTTGATTGCATCAAGCTATTTAATGAGAGATGTATTTAACAATGAGAATGAAAAATTATGAATTTTTATGAGCTATAATTAAATATTTGTAATCTACGATGTTCTTATTTTGGTGTAACAGTATCAAATTATAATATAGCATAAATGAAATAAATTACAGTCACAGGAACTTAAAACCTACAGTGCGGAATATAAACAAACTTTTTGCAGTCTTTTTAAACTTAATCTTTTTGATTGGAAGAGGGCATCTTCTTGCCTGTTAAAACAAAAGGAAATGGTACATGGTTTGAAAATGGATTGTGATAATTTTGAACCAAAATAATGTTTTTTTACATTGAATCGCATCATGATTGCTCCAAAATTTAATGTTATATGTTACACAAATGTATCTGTTAAAAGCAAAAAATTTTTTAGTAAAAAAAATAGAAATATATTATGCTTTTATTATATGCATTATTGTTCGAATTATCTTGGTTGGATTAGTCCATCGAGAGAAATGTTTTTAAATTATTATTTGAAATGGATTGAACTGTTGAGACGACCGAATAAACTGTTGAGAATCCGACTGTACTGTACGAAGAATACGATTGGAAATACTGATAGAATTAGAAAACGACTGAAAAATTATCACTGTACGAAAAATATTATTGGAAATACTGATGTGGATACAACCGGAAATACTGAGAGAATCAGAAAACGACTGAAAAATTATCACTGTACGAAAAATATGACTGGAAATACTGATGTGAGTACGATTGGAAATACTGAT
>BMAW01074535.1:122144-135747 GCA_019974015.1 Nephila pilipes | reverse complement strand
GTAATTTTACCAAACCAAACAAATACAACCTTTTTGAGATAAAACAGGACTCTAAGCAAATCTCATAAACCTTCCATCCCACTATCTCTTTCACTGTATGAGCAGCCCCCTTCAGAAATGGGATGTATTTATGAACAGAGCTTGAATACTAATGGTGCCGTTAAGTCCGGTGATCCAGACATCTTAATAACGGTTAACGCTCACATCGCGACTCCTCCCCCTCAAAACGTTATTAATTGCCATAAATCACACTAAGGGGAGGCTCCGATGCCTGTAGAGCATCAAGGAGATTTCTCATTCCGCCATGACTTTAAATCAACTCTTGATCGAAAACATTGTTCATCGTCTTATTAGATCTGCTCTTAAGAAGCTATCCGACTTAAAGATGAGACTCCTTGCAGTAATTGAATTTTAAGATTAGGGAAACTGGGAATTTCAGTTTGAATTTATGGGAGATTTTGCGTTTCAGTTTCATTGCATTATTTTCCACTTCAGAAAACAAAAAAAAAGAGGGTTTTAATTTTATTTCACTCATTTCCCTCGTGGTATTGTTTCAAATAAAATTTAATGAACTATTCTAGAAAGAAAATTATATATTGAATCGCATCAATTTGCTATAAAATACGGCGGAAAAAATATTTCAAATAAAAGTTCGCCTTCTGTAAGAAGATTTCGTGAATAAGTGGATTAACTAATTTAATGGGTAAACTAATTTATAGTGCTTCGCATTTTCATATAATATATTAATAACGAAAGAACTAAATAAAGTTATATCATTTAAGGAAATAAACCGTTTAACTGAATATTAGCATGGGGCTTACATTTTCTTTATCCATTTCTTTTCCTACAGAACTAACAAATGCATTTCGTTAGTAGATTATTTTTAAGTATTAAGGCACTACATTTTACCAACTATCTTGAATACGGGAATATAGAGTAGTCTTATGGGATTTCTAATTATCATCTCAAATCCAGATTATTGAGTTAATTGGATTGTAATAAAATACAACCGAAAGAATAAAAATACGTTTTCCAGCTTATTCCTCAAGTCTTTCTATATTGGTGTTTAACAATAGGTTTACGTGTCTGTCAAAAAAAATACTAAAAAAAAATTTCTAAAATAAAAGGAAACGTATAATATATTTAAGAACTTCCCTATTTTATGTTTTTTTATTCATACATTTTAATGTTCGCTCTTGCTTTTAATATTTTTTATTGTATAGTTTATGTTATTTTATCGATCCTATTTCTTCCAGAAGGCCCACATTCATTATGTAAATAGATAAGAATTTAAGAGAAATGCGTTTTGAAGTTTCTCTTATAAATTTTCTCGCAAAGCGATCGAGAGGAGTAACGAAAGAATATATGGAGGAGAGATGACATCTTAGATTAGATGCATAGTCTGTAGGAGAGATTATTGGAGTTGAGTCGTCTTGTAAGAGAATTGGAAGTTATGGTATATAGTCGTTGACGTTGATATTAATAAGCCGGATATATGTACGAATATATAGTTATTCCTCTCAAGTTCAGATCTATAAATATATTTGATAGATGAAAAGAACTATTGAATTAAATAATTCAATAAGTACTATAAAATTTTGTTTTGTTTAAATAAATACGTTATTCTTTCCCTCACGATTTGAGAACGAAATTAGAATTTCACATAGGGCTTAAACAGGTTTAGAATTTCATATAATATTACATTCCCATTATCAAGAAAATGATAGGAGAACATCTAAAATTTGAGAATATAGTAATTGTTCGAATTAAAATGCAAAAATTACTTCACAGCATACGTGTTTTATCCATTTATTTTCACGGACACAATCACACAAACAAAAATAGTATTTTACAAGAAGTTACGGAGCAGCGATTTCGACTTTTATGATCATAATACTAAATCCGAAACAAAAAGAGTGAACTATCAAATTATTATTTTTTTTATCTATTATATTTTACATATTAGTTACGTAAAATAATACGTAAGTTATAGAAAACGATTTATATATAAGAAGTATAATATATTTCCTTATGAAACGCTCGATTTATTGGAAAATATATGTATAATTAATCTAAAAAAAGATGTTTTAAATTATTTTTAATTTATTAATATTTAAGATAAGTTATCCATACTCTTTAAGTGAACCAAGAGTTTCAGCAGTAATTAAACTGGAATTTTATTCTATTTTTACATAACTAGATAAGTTGTATGTATATATAAAGTTTTTTTTATTCATTCATTCTCAAGGGTTAGAAATGTTCGAAGGGAATAGTACTAAAATTACTGCGGTGACATATATTTGTGTACAGCACTTCTTAGTTCGTGTTGATTGAGAGTCAACGAAACAATATCTTAAAAATATCTCAAGATTTTTATTCGTAGCAATTTCCACAGGACGCTGAAAATTTCAGATGAAGAAATCCCAATTACACAGCTCCAATTCAGCTAATTCTACAGGAAACAGCTTCCAAATACAGAAATCTCTAATATCTCAGACAGATAACAGCTGTTGTGCACTAGACTAGCAATCAAAACTGATTGTCTTCACAACTGCTCCTCCTCTTCATTACTACTTCTGCTATCTCGGCCGGTGGTAATCATACCTGACTTGGCAAGAAAATCTAAGAGTTTCGCCAAGTTCTAGAAGGTTCTAAGCTATCTCGCTTAATATTTGTCCTAGAGCTTCGATGATGAAATTTTCCAGAAATATCTATTTTTCGCCAAATCTTGCCAAGTGGTCACAAAGTCGCCAAGAATCCTGTCAAAAGATCGCCAAGTCATCAAATCACTAGAAATGCCATTTTTTTTAAAACATAGAATACGCCTCAATTGCGCGATTTTTGCCCAAAATCTGAGTATTCCCGATCTGTCTGAGATATTTCAAGACAAATACAAATAATATTTACAAATTTGTAACAATATAATTATACAGTTCCTTGTCGTAGAATACAATGAGCACAGGTTTAAAATTATGATAGTGAGAATAAGGATTTATACTAATTTCATAAAATCTAAAATTAAAAATATTTTTAATCTCTTTTGAAAAGATATTTTATTTTCAGTCATTCCATTTTCGTCTCGGAACTCGTATTGTTATTCTACAGGGTATTTCGAAATTCATGGACAAAAATTTAAGGGGGGATAGGAAACATCTAAACAAGTAATTTTCTCCACACAATGCATAGGCTGAGAGCAAGCCATGAACCGCTAGACTAAGCGAGTTTTCTTACACATCGTCAATTCTACCGTGGGTTTTAGGAGGCATGGTGACGTACAGTAATCAAGAAAAGGCCGTGCCTCTTGAACTCATGTTAGAAAGGACGGTGTGTGCGAAAACTCGTGTTTTATGCTTTCCATTACAGCGTTGTCTAGTTTTTCACTGCTTGTTCACCGCCTATCCATTGTAAGTTGGAAAATGCTTGTTTAGATCTTTTCTATCACCCCTTAAATTTTCGCCAATGAGTTTCGAAACACCATATATTCAGTAATTATGGTATTTATGATATCATAAGTAGAGTAGGCATTATTTAATCTAGCACATTCGGGGTTATGGCAATGTCGGATTATTGATTTTATCGGATTATCGAGATTCAATATAGTTTTAACGGGACTACCTAATATATATATATATATATATATAAACCTTTCTAAATAAAAATTTAACTGATTCAAACATATCTTTATTTTTTGCGCGCATTGTGAGCTTGTGTTGTCCATATAAATATCCGACAAAGTATTTCGCCATTCTAGAAGCTCCGAAACTAAATTTAACTATTCAACATTAATTTAATCAAATATTTTTCTGTTGATAAAAAAAAAGGCTCAAAAGGAAAATTAATACAATTCATTGATAGTTATAACTGATTGAAAGAGATTGACGGCTTATTGAGGACATCTGAACTGACACTAAGCTCTTCATTCTTCCTCATCATCTCAATTCGGAGCATCGACAAATTTAAAGCTCATTCCCATTGTTATTTGTCGGGTTTCAGGGTTCGAACTCACGACACAACGGAAAAAAAACACCTGACAAAAGTTCATGATCATGACCACTCGACTATCGTTGCTGCAACGAGTTATGATAAAGTACACTGTCTCAAGAAGTGGTGGCGGTAGCCCAAAGGTCGCGGTCGCAGACTGCGGGTGGCATCGGTTGGAGATTTGACGCCGTTAAAAACCCACCTCGTAGCAGGTCTGATGCAAATAAAATATAGTCGGGATATCAAATCCTCCCATTTGACGCAGTGTGGAAGTTTTGGGAGAGAGGCGTTAGCTCAGATGTCATCCTCGTCATAGTACTCGTGTTGCCTATCAGTGCAATGACGAAAATAGATTTCCATTAAACTCCCCAGATATCTAAAATTAAATTGCCAATAATTCACAGATCCAATTGAAGAGACATTAGCAACAAGATAACACAGCTTATTACCTATCATCATAGAATGTGTGCAAAGGCGCTCTCTCTCGATTCCTTCTTAATGACCCTAACTAAAAGTTGAACAATAAAGTCTTGTCTTATCAACTCACTCTTACCGAGTGAGATACTTCTTGCATTCAGCAGATAAGACTTCGATTACTCTGACCAGAAGTCACTTTTAACCACTATTGCTACAAACAATTTGTTATAATAATTCACGCCGATTTAAAACATCTCTCAACCTGTCATTATCATATATCCCCCTTCAAAATTCCTTCAGTTCCATTTCGCTTATATATCACTATCTCTAATTCAATTCATTGGATATCTTGTCTTCATCTAATTTGCCTAATCACGTTTCATTTGATTGGCAAGAGTTTGTTATTTTATGCTATACAATTTACAAAATATTCTCAAAATTAGTGTAGAGAAAACCGCGAATAGCTCTAAGTGACGAATTGATCTTTTTTCTTTTTTATCTTTTTCATTATTATCATAGCCAGTGGCAATTAATTTGGTATCGCATTTCTTTTTCTTATAAGTATCTGAAGTAATTGTAGTAGTATTAATCATTATATTTCCTTATATAGAATACTGCTCAATTGTTTTATTGATTTGTTCCTATATAGATAGTTTTGATACATGTAAAAGTATAATTTTATTTCAAATTTCCTAATTTTAAAATCAAGTTCTATATATTCATAACTATGAATGTTAATTACTTTTTAAGCAACATTAATATTTATAAATTATTATTCATCGAGTTAAAAAAAAAAGGAAAATTTTCTTATCATGTATCTTACAAATGTATAGTGGTGGGAGAAGTTTTCTCCGAAACATCGAGGGGGATGTTCTTCTACCACATGGAGGTGGCAGAGCTGTTGACCTTGGGAGCAGGCAGAAATTCCGACCCTGGTCCAATGGGTCCAAAGAAAAGTTGCCCTGTAACTTTTTTGCTATGCCTTTACCAACCAGGCTGAAAAGGCCGTATCTTTCTGGTTAATTAGTAAGGTGTTTAAACTTCTGGCATTGTTGTAGAAGAGAGCCGCTGTAAGTTGTTCCACAATGTAAATGTATGCTTATTGTAAATATCAGTACATGAACAGATCTGTGAAAATAGAAGCCCTTTACAGATGGGATCACTGGGGCAAAAAAAAATCGTAAGCACTGTTACGAACCCAAGACGTCGCTACCATGCAACATTTCTCTTAGTTGGGCAAAAAAACGTTTACATAGACTGTGTCAGTCAGCCAAGGGAAACTTAAGCAATGACTCCTTAAGCTTGATGATTATTTTGGTGACTTGGCAACTTTGGTGACAAAACGAATATTCCAGAAAGTGCTAGAACCTTACAAAAATCTTGACAGGGAAGAAAGTTATAAGCTTTCAGGAATTTTCCGTGTGTTATCCCATCTGGCCGGAATGGATAAAAATTCAGAGAGACACGAAGCGGAGCATATAGACCGGAGTCCACCTTTGGAAGCGGTCGGCTTTAGCTGAGTGATTCTGCCGAAGAATTGTCGGTAGCGTGGTTGAGTGACCTGCCTGAAGCTGTTGAAGTCCGTATGAAATATTTATTACTGTGGAGATTAGTTCATGGTGCGAACTGGTAAGTTGGTGAACTGCACGTCATTAAAAGTGATATGAGTGTTATTACAAGTGTGTCTTTTTTCCTGTCGAGTCGCTTAATCTGTACAAGCGCGATTTTCTGTTTGTACTGTTAATCTATTCAAGCTTTGATAACTGTGTTCGTCATGTCCTGAATATCTATGAATAAAAACTTATTTGTCATTATCCCCCGTGTTCGGCTGATTTTACTCTTTACACCCAAGCGAGATCGAGAAATTGTGTAACATTACTGGGAGTTGATTCCAACTAACCAACCATTATTCAAGTGCTTCTTTTTGCAACATTTCTTTCCCATGCAATGAAACAACTTTTACCGAAAAAAGGCTTTAATATGTCAAAAGTTATCTAACAGGCAACGTAAATCACCATATTCTGAAATAAATGGCATATTATTACGTTGTAAAGTTTGTTTATAGAAAAATTTAACAGATTGATAAGAAAAAGTAAATAATCTGTTATCGTTACTGTTTAAATGAAAGCTTTTCATTTGCAGAAATTCTTCATGATATGTTCTTCCTACATCAGAGAAAAATAAACATTATTTTCATGATTACGAATTTCAGTACAATAAATGTAATTCAGAGTAAATTATTCTTTTGAATTATTTTAGTTACCACAATTTGTTATCAAATGAATAAAGCTTCGTAGAAAAATATCCTAGAAAACATTGTTAGTTACAACAAAACACTGTTACAACAAAATTCTAGTGTTTTTTTTTAATGCGTGCGTACTTTAAAGGACATATTTATTTCTTTTTTTCAGGAATCTCTGAGTCGATTAAGATTATGTCAAATGAATTTGTGATATTAGAATACTCGTAAAACCATTCACATCAAGCTTTGATACTGTTATATTAGGTTGTCAAGTATGAAATGGAGCAAAGTTCATGTTATTTATTTCAATTACACATAACCTCATTTAGATGCCGTATTTTGGCATAATTGTTTTTTATGTGAAAGGTGCATCTTTTCCCTTTTTTTAACGCAAATTTCGGCTTGAAAAAATTTGCAATTTTTTTTATATAGGCGATTAAGTGAGACCATGGAAATCAGCGAAATTTGTGTATTGATGAAGTATGAGTTCCTCCGTGGAGCCACAACACGGCAGGCAGTCGCCAATATCAATAGTGTGTTCATCATTCAAGTGGCTACAAACGCGACTGTAGCCCGTCGGTTTAAGAAATTTCGTTCGGGAGATTACGACCTGTCTAATGAATCACATGGTCGACCCAAGACTCAGGTGGATAGTGATGTCGTGAAAGCCACTGCGGAAGCGAATTCCAGCCAAAGTGCATGTGAACTATCATTAATGTACAATGTATCAAAGCAATCTTGACTCATTTGGCACAAATCGGTGAAGTGTATAAGCTGGACAAGTGGATACCGCATGAATTGACTGATGCACAGACAGAACGAAGACTCTTTCCCTTCTTCCTCGCAACAACGCCGAACCATTTCTCAATCAAATCGTTGCGTGCGATGAAAAATGGATCATGTACGATAATCGTAAGCGTTCATCGCAATGGTTGGACAAAGATGAACTACCAAAACACTGTCCGAAACGAGACATCCACCAGAAGAAGCTGATAGTCACTGTTTGGTGGTCTGGCTCAGGTGTCATCCACCACAGCTTTATAGAACCTGGCCAATCGCTTACGGCGAATGTCTACTGTTATCAACTAGACGAAATGATGAGAAATATTGTGATTAAATAGCCAAACGGATGACTCCAATTCTCTTGCACGATAACACTCGACCACATGCCGCACGAATGACCGTGTCAAAGCTACAAGAGTTGAAGTTGGATACTCTCCGTCACCCACCGTACTCACCAGACCTTGCCCCCCAGACTATTATTTCTTTCAAAATTTAAACAACTTTTTATCTGAAAAAAATTCAATTCCGCACAGGCTGTCTAAATGGCGTTTCAAGAGTTCATCGACTCCCGTGATCCAGGCTTCTACAGCAAAGGAATAAATGAGTAACCTCTAAAATGGAAAAAATGCATCGATAATATGGGTGCATACTTTGTTTAAAAATAAAAAGTTTTTATTGGAAAAAAATCGAATTCAATTATGTACATTTTTTGCTCCATTTCATACTTGACAACCCAATATTAAGAATTATTCAAACTATGTATATATATATATATATATATTAAGGACTAAAATACAAATATTTTCTGTCATTACTCTGATTTAATTGGAGAAATAAAACAATATCTTCTAGGATGAATAGCAGATTGTATGTACATTTTCTTCTCCGGCATTACTTAACTAGTTTTTGAATAAACATAAATTCAGAGCTGCATGAGGTCTATATAGATAACATACCTTTTTCTTTTCGAAGCACAATCAAGGAACGAGGACATGAGAACTGCTACCCCATTTCCATAACTTCCATTCTGCGCCACATTAGCAATGTCAGTCACATATAATTTAACAAACATTGCCGCCCATTTTTCCAAAGGAAGTCATTTGTCGAAGGAGACTCGAGATAATGACTCAACTCGAATGTTAACGACCGTGAAAACCGTTCTCTTAACCCCTGGTTTACCGCAGAAATTCAACCAGTGTGTTTATTTATAATCGAAGTTTATTTGAATGCAATGCACCAGAAGAAGAAAAAAACTATTTCACTTATAATATTCCAAATAAATATATTTATTTTTTACTAAAATTATACGCACATCATATGTTTAGTCTTTTAAAATAATATTATTCTCAATATTAATCAGAAACTATTCTTCTTTGACATGAGCATTTTTATTATTTGAAGATATTGAATGTGAGTTCTAGAAATCTAGATATATATAAGAGTAACTGTAGAAGAAAACAAAAGCTCTAGTTCTGTTTTCAATTATTCATGCCAGAAATTTACATAGCAATCCTAAATGTTGATTAGATGCATATCAGAATTCGTAGCTTTTCCCTTTTTATCTGTAATACAAAATTTGAATTATAAATTGAAGCGAATAACATATTATTAGATTCATAATCATATTAACGAAAAAACAGAATGATGTAAATTATGATTTTTCTCTCAGTCACTAGATTTGAATAGTCATTGAATTGATAACTGTTTACGTAAGTGTTCGATATCTTTCAAATTAAATTCGCAGAGAGAATTGCAGCTAACTTTGAAAGTTGCAAGTATAATGTAGGTAATAGTTTATTTTATCTATTATGCCAAAATCCTTATAAAATATTTATATATGTATTATATTTTTGAAAGGACACTTTTTATAATAACTATTTTAATATATATATATATATATATACTAAAATTACTTTTCTAATGCATTAATCCATGATAAATTTATTAAAAATAAAGGAAATATATTATTAATAAAGTATAACACATGTTATAGAAATTTATGTATAATACCATGTTACAGTAAATATTCATTAAATTGCTATTCATTCAATACTTGAACGTGTGATTCTTGTTATATCATTCATGTTTAACTATTATTATTTTATGCTAATTCAGACTAAACTATCATTATTTCAAAAGTATTTATAATTAATAAATTAACTAAATGCAAATGTTTATGAGTCTAAATATACACACTTTATTTTGAACATTATCACAGAGCCTTATTTTACAAAATTCTTTTACTGTAAAAGTAAAAGAATAAAGCTACTCGTATCCCAGAAAATATTCACTTTTATCATTCCAAAAACACATTTATTTGACATTCCTTAGTAATAAAAAATATATTTCCAATCTGTTCATTCAGTATCTATAAATCAAAAATAAAAGCACAGAGCATAATTTTTTTAAAATTACAAGCAGTCCAAATACAAATAAAATAAGGCATGCAAATGAAATAACGTATTTAATTTTTTGCAAGTGAAATTTAATTTTATCTTCAAAGCAGCGAAATGAAGTCTTTGATGAAGTTTTTTTTCCCCCGAAAAGAGAGCGAAACGAGCGAACATTTTCTTACAGGATGCGATTCAAAGCGTAGAAACATTTTTCCTTTGAATATTCTTTACTTTCAAAGACTTTAAGAAAAGGTAAAAATATATTCAAGAAGAGTAAATTCTTTTTATATTATTTTTTCTATCCTTTGCTTCCTAATCTTGTTTTCCGTTCTTTGTGACGCATGGAAGAGGATAAAAAGTGAGAATGGACAAAGAAATTTAAACTTTTTTGTTGTTTTTTTTAGAAAAGTATTGGTTATCGGGACTCTAAAATTTTGGTGAATAAAATCGCAGTTCAATGTAAACTTACACACCGTAGCAAGGATTTATTGACTTTAAGTTTTTGGATTAAAGGAGAATGAAGAAAAAAGATTTTATATAAAAATATCAAATTTGTTTCAATTTCATATAAAAAGTGGATAACGAAATATGTATTTAATAAAAGTGTATCTACATTAAAACCAACTTTGATACATTTTGATGACTAAAATTTGATAAAATTTAGATCTCTTGTGAATTTCAACTAACAGATTTCGTCCTTCTCATAGTTGTTTAACCGTTTTTAACAGCAAATGAAAATAAATTCTTTGGAATCTATTTATTTTGAAACAGATGAACTCTTAAGAATTAATAAATAATTATCTGCTTTAAAAATTGTCGACCCATGAAATATTCGGATTAAAAATATATTTCTTCCTATCAACAATGAGTTTTTGGTTGGTTGGCTTTATTAACGTGACACTAGAAATAACACGAGGGCTATTAGAAACGAACATCGTAATTTTGAACCTCGGTCATGTGACGAGGACGACAACTGAGCTGGCATCTCCCTCTCCTAACTTCCACACCACGTCAACAGAAAAACTTAGAGCCTCGACAGATTTGACGTGCATCAGCCCCGTCTACACGGCAGGTCTTTGGCGGCCAAGGATCGAACACGCCACTGAACGAAAACTGCCCGCCGCTAGTCCACGACCTTGACCACTAGGCTACCGCGGCCTCTATCTTCCGTGTAACAGGGCTGATACAAATTGAATCTATTGAGCTCCAAGTCATCCCATGAAAGTGTGGTGCTAAAATTTGAAAAGGGCTCATGTGCCGTTAACCTGGGTCCATCGCCATTAACCTTTTTCTTGTTTCTAAGTGCGAAGTGCATTGATGTCCATTCAAATTAAGTGTTAGTAAAATGTCATAAATACAGTTCTTTAAAAATAATATGAGTATACATTGTGGAAAGTCGTGAGTAAATGTTTTATTATAAGCTCTATCTTTGAAAATTAGTGGATAATATAGTCAAGCAAAAAGCATACTGGTTTTACCTGTCCCAGTCTGTTTTTTTTTAAACCTTAAAATTTATACCCCAAACTATTATTGTACATCAAAGGAACGGCAAATTCAAGGAATATACATTCATAATATTTCAAATATGATAAATGAAACGTCTGTCTTCATAACATTCAGAAATGCCCATATGAAAGAAAAAGATCTGAAAAAATATAACTTTTCCCCTTTTCAAGACAATCTACTTTTTGAGCACAGATTCATCATAAATTTTTTATTCATATAATCTCTTATTGATTCTTTTCACAACACTTAAGCATGTGATTAGATAAACTTAAGTAAACATTTACTTTTAAACAAATTAAAAATAAATGAATAAATAATTTTGTCATATCCTAATAATTTAGTAGTAGCTCCGGCTACACGGAGGATCTTTAGTGGTATCAAGACTCGAACCCACGACTCGACGAAAATCACCAACCACGTGTTTCTGACCATGAACATTAGGCTACCTTAGCCACATCTGCAATGAGTACAGATATTCAATAAAATCTACAAAATTCAAAAGTTCCTACATTTTAGTGAGTGAGTGAATGTAAAGTTTATTGGCGCAAGAGCCAGATAGGGCTATGCTGCGCCAAACAAGATTTAACTGTGGTCTTGACGTGAAGTTGAAAAAAAGGTAAAAATGGTTGACAAGAAAGAGGGTCGAAAATAGAGAAGGATCGCTAGGGTATCCCGGGAGTGCCTCACCCGTGTTTACCAAAGACAGTAAACCCCATGATAAAGAAAAAGATCACTAAGGTGCCTCGGGGTCATGAGGCCCGTACTTAACTGAAGAAGGCAAGTCCCTGAGGTCCCCTGATATAATCCCCAGGGGCAGGGTGCCTGGCTATACCCCCAGACGCTGGGTACCCATTTTAGTCGCCTCTTACGACATGCATGAGCTACAGTGAGACTATTCTGTCATCCCCGGTCGATGTACTTCGTTCAGTTACGTATTGCTAAATTTTAAATGTTTTCTAGAATATAGTGTATTAACTTACAAAAATGACCATTAATGCGGCCTGAAATATATGTAAAATATTACTTTTTGGTTAAATTAATTTAAACATACTATTTAAACATTCCTTGCATATAGGCTGAGATTCTATGCCAATAGGCACTAAATATTTATATAAAATATGAAATGTTATTAAATAATAACAATTGAAAAATCACATGTAATGAAGTAACTTTGATTAATAAATTATTTGTGTAGAAAATAACAAACTTGACCAAAAAAATCCCACAGAAAGTTGTTCAATTATTGGTTTCAAATTTTCAGTAGGGCTGAAAAAAAATCGAAATTGCAGAATATCAGTGAAAAGGATTAAGATTGGAAAAGGTTCTAAACTGCATCATGATTAATTGAGTACCTTATGAGCGTACAAGTAAGTTTTATAGCAATTTTTTCAAAAAAAAAATTAACTCAAAAATAAAACTAGCATTTTATAAAATAAACTATTATAAGTACACGCGCAAATAATAAAAATGTATACTGGCTTGTTTCTAATAATAATTCTTAGTTAGTTAGACTTCTTAATCTTTTATATGAATTCTCTCTTGGAAAAGACTCACTGATTGTATAGATGCTTGATCTTGTGATCATTACGCATGTTTTATAGTATGAGAGTTGGCTCTTTTCCGCAAGACCGTAATATCGACTTCCTTACGTGCTGTGACAGTTGCATATCTCTGAAATCACTTTTAAATAGAAATTTATATTGCTTTTATGTAAATACTGAAAAGTAGGCATTTCAAGGGAATGAGTTCCTGTATCTACAGATTGTGACAGCCATTATCAGTTCAGTTGTTGCAGTTTCGGGACATTGGTTACTCTGGCATCCGTTACGCTCAAACGAACCATGCTCCACAATATGAACTATCTCGTAATATACCCCGTGTCTTACGACATTTCACTGAACAACATACTATAAGTCATATTGGTATTTTTGTTTTGCATTACTCGACATATTTTTTGTCTCTGATTTTGTTAATAATAAAAAAACAATTCTTATCCCATGTTTGGAAGGAACATAATTAGTTCAATGAAATGATATTGGGCTTTACTTAAATCTCGGAGAACTAACGATAAAACGGCACTGTATTATTTATTAATTTATTAATTGTTAAATTTCTTTTATGGTAATGGAAAAAAGACAATTAATTTAAATCTAAATTGTAAATATTAGTTTAGTTTCTAGTTCAGTGTGTATTAGTATTATTGTGTGTGTGTGTGTGTGTGTGTGTGTGGCTGTGTACTGCGTGTGTAGTGTGTGCGTGCGCGTGTGTGATATAGTAGAGA
>BMAW01074535.1:63192-118455 GCA_019974015.1 Nephila pilipes | reverse complement strand
CTAAATATATTTTTACAAAATAAGTTATTATTAGTTCGAACCGTTATTTATTTTAAAGATTAATTGTTGTAGAAGAAGAGAATTTATTAAAACAAAAAGCTAAGCATTAATTTCTAGAAAAAGGACGCGTGGAAAAATAATTTAGTTCCATCATAAAGACTCACTTACGTGATAAAGAAAAAAACTATGAATAGCTTTAAGAAAATAAATGTGTTTTATGGACAAATGTTAATCTAAAATTTTGTTATGAATATTTTAGTTCGTTATAGAACACAAAGACATTGCATCAGACATAAGTTTTTGAATTATTTTATTATTAAATATTATCTATTGTGACAGATCCTTTTAAAAATACTTAGAACTTATTAAAGGTACTATACCTAATAAGCAGGTGTAGATCATTAAGTAACGTAAATCATTAAGTTGTTCTGTCCATTATAAAGTAACCATTATTCAAACACAAATTGTACAATCTGAACAATCCATTAAAATGAAAATTCGTTGCTATACCATTTGGTGTAACAATATCATACTTTCAGACCAAAATTTGTTATTGAACTGTATTTGTTGCTAAATGAAGTAAAAAAAATTCACAATTTGAAAAGTTAAATCTGTTTGAAACTAAAATGTTACAATTCATTGAAGAATAAATTAATAAAAATTAATGCATTTGTTTTGAATAAAGCTTTTTCAAACTGTGAAAATGAGGAATAAAAATTAAAAAATTTCTGAGATCGAATCACAGTTAGCGTAAATAACAACATTAAATATTCCGTAAATTTGAAATTCAAATATTATAAAAAATTATTTAATTATTAACACACTATGAAATCCAACGAAAAGACAACATAAATTTGAATGAATCGCTCTCCACATTTATAAGCTCATTATTTTCATTTCGTAAATAAATTTTAAACTGTAAATGAAATTTCGTTAAGTGATGTCATCTTTATATTAAAGATCAAAATTTTTTAAAAAGAAGCTACTAAAAGCGTTTAAAAATTTGGAAAAATATGTTAAAATAAGAAATCGATGATCATACGTATTTCCAAAACTCACTTGCGCGAGGAATATAAATTTTCATGATAATGATACTTGTGGGAGTACAATAACTTTCTACATAAGAAAAATTTCTACGTTAATGAAGAAAGAAATTGTTATTCACTCTCAAAAAAATGTATTTTACTCCTAATTTTTTTTAATAATTTTTAAAATGATCTCTCTCTCTCTCGTGAGCGCATGCGCTCTCTTTCTTTCTTTACTACATTTTGAAATACTTTAACATATTCTTTAAAACTTTCTGTAGCATTGTTTTGAATAATTTAAAAAAGCTTATTTAAAAAATTTAAGCCAACAAATTTGTTATCATTTTGCTTGAGATCAAATGCAGATACCCGTGTCTTTTCACGTTCCTTTCTGCATATCCAATAGGAGGGTAAACCCGGTTTTAAATCCACTATTTATGTAAATATTTTACGACTGATATCAGGACAAAGCATTCAGTTCCATTGAAGCATTTATGGACAGATTCCCCTATCAAAGATCATAAATTTTATAATGAAGCAGTTTAAAAGCTATTTCGAGACACGGAGCATTCGCAATTTCCTTTCGTGACGAAAACTCAAAGCAGTTGGCGAAAATGCTGTTACGAATGAAGGGTTCGAAAGCAACTCAATGGAAACCACGGGAAAAAGAGGAGACACCATAGATCACACATAAACTAATTTACATTCAGCCACAGTGAATTGCGAAGGTTAAAATCTAATTGCTTGATTTAACGTACAAGGAAACTTTATTTAAATTAATAATTATTAAATTACAATAGACTATCTAAAGGCGCTGATGACTTAATTGACAGAAATTTTTCCTTTTTAATTTTGTATATTGTTTTTTTAAAACTTCTTTTGGTAATAACAAGTAATTGTTAATATGTTTTTAAGGGATTCACTATGATTTAAAGTAAAGTCAATATACTACAATGAGATATCTTACCCTTTTTGTAACGTGTAATATATTCAAATTCTGTTTCAATTATAGACTGGTTTGCAATCGAAATGACGTAATGCTTAAAAGCATATTTTAAATACAATATTAAATAAATATTTATGGTGCATTATTACGAGTAACATAGATATCAGTTATGAGTACATTGATTAAAATCTAACAACTTGAACAGGTTTATTTTATACAACGTGAGTACTTTGCATTCTCTATTTGACTATATGATTTTCCCAATTCGCAAAAAGAAAAGGCGAAGTCGCATGTTTATATTAAACGCCACTATGTGAATGCCTTAGTGTTTCTTGACATCAGCTAGAGGAACCAGAATTATGCTTGAAGAGTTACACTGACAAGTGCACTTCTCCCTATGATCCTCGTCACTTGACCGAGGTTCAAAATTACGAGGTCCGTCGCCAATAGCCCTCATGTTGTTTCTAGTGCGACATTAATAAAACCAAAACAAATCAAACTCCCAATGAATATTTTTTAAATACATTAGATCGTCTTCGAAGAACATATTAAGAAGAATTAAATTTTCATTCCTGAAATCTTAATAAATAATGACAAGTTTCAATGTCTGTAATGAAGAGATATGTGTCTTATTTACATAGGACTCCGAAGTTGATACACCTTAGCTTTCTTATATATTGGTAAATCATTAATTGCACAAATACGATTGCTTATAAACTCAAAGCATTTTTAAAGAATTCATTTGCATTCAAATATGTGTTTCATTTTTTTTCTCCATATCCTCTTGCTGTAATAAATGCAATAAATTATTTTAAGCTATCATAAACTACTTTATATTTAGGGTGTGTGCACTTTATTATTATGTCATATTAGTCATCAGTAGGTGCATTTAAACTTCTTTTCTTTTTTTTATTATCGAGATATCCAGGTTTACACCCAATGAAAGCCATGAGGTAACATTGCACTAACAAACTAGTTAACCTCGCAATTCATTCCTAAACCTTAATTAGCTACTTGAATTACTGTGATATCCATTTTGGATTTTCTTAAATCATAATTTTTTGAGTTTATTTTATATTGGATTTTATTTAAATACCTTTTCATTGCGGTTAGGATTTCATATTATAAATTTAACTACTATTATATCTATAATATATATATATATATATAAAGTAAAGGAATAAAAATCATTAATAAACTATTAAGTGAATATTTAATAAATAAAAGACTGCTGGAGTTATTAGTGGAACAAACTAGAAAATATTTTAAAAATAAAATGTTAAATAAGAAGAAAAGGTTTTAAACTAGAAGTAATTTTAGAACAAAATACATAAATGTAAAAATATAATAAAATGAAAGGAAATAAAGTAAACCAATAGAAAATGAAAAAAATGGAAAGGAAATTTTATAAAGTACATTAATGCAGTCACACTTAATACGTGTGGTTATTCTAGAATTAGTAATCAAACTATTCCACTCAGCACGACTTTATAAAATCAGATGATAACTTAAATTCAAATGAACAAAGAAAAATGAAAAATATCAGAAAATATAAAAATTTAGAACCAAAAATACATATAAAAAACTATAGAAGAATTTACAATCAATAATGCAAAGATTAAACATAATTACTTATTAAAAAAATACCAAAAAAGATGGAAGATTTAGACAATCTTTCTCTAGAAAATCACTGTAATGCGGGCAAAACAATTCAAATTATAACGTCTTTTTAGTCATCGAATGTGATTAGGGAGAATTTGTAACGCCCTCTATATTCTATGGCTAAAGTTAAAAATAAATAAAAAGAGATTATTACAAAACAGTAAGTAATGTATCATAATATTATTAAAAATAAACAATAAATTGAAAAAATACAAAAATTATTTAAAAGTATATGAAGATATAAGTACAAAATTATAAACTTAATCAGAATAAAACTAAGAATTATTCTATAATTTTCCTCCATCATCAACAAAATAAGTTATTATAACTAATAATTATTATATTTTAAATTTTTTTAAGGAAAGTTACAGAATAAATAGTTTGCAACCAAATTTTGAGAAATTATTTTGAATAAAAGAATTATTAACTATTATTTTATTATTAAAATATAATTATATATGCAATATTTCTAAAAATTGACATATTAAGGTTGCTGTTCCAGAAAGGTAGCTTGTGTATCAGAAAAAATTTATCTTTCAATTTAAATGTACTGTAATTTTTACTATCAATAATTTTTAAATAAATATCTGAGTATTCATTTGCAAGAATATTATATATTATTTGTTTCTAATAATTCTAAATAAGATAAATAAAAAGGTAACTGAAGTTAATTATATTCCTAGAAATCTAATTATATATTAGCATAACTATTACAAACTGGCCTACCTTGAGGTACGCCTTTTATTTGCTTAAATCCATTTATTGAATATAATATGAACATCTTTTTTTTACCTAAATTAACAAAGTATAATTTTTTTAAGAAAAATAAATCAACAGATTTATTTTTTTATGAATTTAATATTAATTAGGTATGATTTTATATTTCCTTAAAAATATCTTTAAGGTCTTTTGTGTGCGTAAACAAAGTAGCTGTATAAATGTAAAAAATGTATAAATAAAAACTAACATGTATTGTTTTATTATTTTTGATGAAAGATTTTAAAATGTCAAATATATCTTACTGGTAATGTCATAAAAACAAACTCTCGTCATCTAATTCATATTTTTAAATTTTATCATCATAAATAACCTTCAAAGAAACGAAACAGATCCTACATAATAATAAAACTCTACAGCCTGCCATCCTTAAGAATTGAAATATTTACTTTAAAATTTAGCAGTTACCTTCAAAATTTATAGATGTAAATATATGAAGACTCCATACCTGAAACCTGAAGATAAAATACAAGCTCCTTTATCATTTAAAGGAGACAAATATTCACACATAAAAGATTATATAAAATATTTATAGCTATCGTTCCCGCGTGAGTGCACTTTAAGTAAAAAAGTTGCTAGAGATACTGTCAGAGAAGGCTTTTTTTTTTTTGGTTTGAAACATCTTAAGCGACTAGAGTGGCAACATTTTAAGCGATTCTCAATCGCCTTAGTAGAAGAGTTTAGCCAACATAACGACTGAATTATTTATTTTTGCATTTATTATTAATTCTTAAAAGAGACTGTTTCAAAATAAATGTTTAATACTGGCCGTTAGGCTTATATTGCTGATATCGCATACCAAAGCAAAAAAAAAAAAAAAAAAAAATGGAGCGTGTTCGTAAAAATGAGCTATTTTGAGTCAAAAAGATTTGCTATTTATTGAAGGTTTAAACAGTGATAATTAACAATGCTGTAAAAAGTAAAATCTAAAGATATATTGATGAAATCTAATGCATATATATACTCTGGATGGTAGAAAAGAACTGATTATGAAATTATGCAAAGAATTACGAAGTGTGATTCAGTGCATGGTGTTTTTTAAAACAGAATAGTCTGCTTGAAAAACTTTAATGAACAAATGTAAAGAATATCAGAAATGTTTGTGTAATGAAATATGGTTATTTTTTTTAAGAAAATAAAAAAATATTTAGCTTTATATTTTTATAAAATATTTTCTTCTCGTTTATTATTATACTGTTTCTATAAACTGAAACCTCTAGTTCTTAAGGAATTATTCAAAATTTAAATCATTTAAAATTTATCATCAAACATAAATTCCAAATTTCTTTACAAAATCAGCAGTAATTGGCTTTAGTACATGATTTGAATGCTTATTTTATATAATTATATTAATATAATTATAGATTTCATAAGCAGGTGTGTTTTCAAATGTGCAACATTATTATTAGTTTCCTTTATATATATTACTACATTTTTTTAGATTATATTTGTTATCTTGTACGAATTGGAAACTAAAACGTTCCAAAAATTGAAATTTAAAAAAGCATATTAGCAACAATATAAATAACAACATATTTCGTAATTTAGAAAAACCAAACATAAAATAAATGCAAAGTTCTTTATTTATAACATTAGCTATACACGTTTGATTTATTTTATCTTGTTTGTAACAAATGTACAATACTTTTATTTTATTTCTCTTGATTTCACAGCTGCGTTCTAGAGGATAAAATGAACTTACAGAAAACATCTTTAAAACCAACTCTTGGGTCCGCATTGTGCTTCCAGCAAACAAATTCAAAGGTACAAAAGAAAAACTGGTAGGGAAAAAAGAAACTATGCTTCACCAAATGCGACCTCCGAATATCAATAGCTGATAAAAAAAATCGTAAAAAATAGTTTTTCTCTCGTAAAAGAAATGTAGGGAAGAATAAGTATTTTATGCTTCATTTTATTCCTGCTCTCGGTGTCAAAATGAAAAAGACAAAGATGTGTTTTCTTTGGAAGCAAGTGTGTGTTCTTATCAGTGAGGAATTTTTATTCAATGCATCGGTAAAAATGCATTGAATTCACTTAAAGATTTTAAAGAGTTCTTTTATATGGCTCAGAGAGCCATAAACGTTCGAAATTGTTGTTGAATGAAAGAGAAAAGTTACTTTATTTGTTCAATTTCACGAACATGAAGCATTTAAGGAAATAAAATTAAACGGCTTTCTTTTGAACACAAATTTCTCTTAATAGTTATTAGTAGAGATTAAATTTTTGAGAACTATTCATAAGCTCAATAAAGTAAGTAACTTGTTAGCTTTTATTTACAAACCCATTGAAGCAATTAAATGGTTAATAAGCACTTTCAAAAGCTAAGTATGATCATTATTTTGTTCAAGTTGAATTTCTCATTCCTAAGCTAAATGCTGAAATTAAACTATAAATAATCAAATTATGCATAATTATACCTACACACATGACACTGGCTCATTGTGATAAGTATATTGCTAGCAGTTATTCACAAGTTAATTGCTAAACCGAGTTAAGCCAATATTGCAAGTAAATTGTAAGCATAATTAAATGGTTAATAGATATCCACAAGTTGAACGTAGCAATTAAATTGCTATTAATGGTTAACTAGTACACTTCCTAAATCTAATAAGGACATTATTAGTACAAGTGAAATTTCGTATTCATAGGATAATTATAGGAATCGTGTACTTTGTATGCAATTTGTTTTGTAGTAATCTAATTAAAAAGGTGATATTATTCATAAGTTTTGCAAATTGAAAGAAAAAACTGCTAAAAATTGGCTTATGTGAAACACGTACACAAAAGTAAAAATGAAATTATCTTTATTATTTTGTAATGTGTATCAGTGTAAAACAATACTTTTCATCAATTTTTCACCCACCTTCCGATAGCAAGAACCCTGAAATTTTGCATACAAGCTCAGTTTGATTAACAATACAATATTCAATTATAAGGCTACAAATAAAAAACTTTTTCAACGCAAAGCTAAAAATAGTCTTGAAAATGAAGACCAAAAAAAGACATGGAGCATTAAAATAAAAGCTGTTTTATTTGTAAAGTAAATGTACTAAAAATAATGTATAAATGTACCTAGTTCAGATTTTGTTAACTTTTTAACTTAGCAAATATTTTATGAATGGTGTTGTATTTTATATAGTAGATATTATGTGCGATATGCAAAGAAAAATCATTAACTTTTTCTATTCCATGAGAATCATTTTAAGTAAATTTCTTTCTTCTGGTATTTTTAACTATTTTGTCACATAGTATTGATTTCTTAAGAAAAATCTCTCTCTCTTTATATATATATATATATATATATATTCTCAATCAAAACATTTTTGCATTTTACCCTTTACAATATATATATATATATATATATATATATATATATATATATATATAATTATGGTAAGAATTTCTATGATAAAAACATGAGTGATACTTGCGTAATACGCCTCTGATTGCATATCCAGGATTAGGTTTTGCATTTATTTCCTTTTCTCCTTCTTTTAAACATACTTAATTTAATTTTCGCTTTAATTCCTACTTTTTTCATTTTTGTACATTATATATAATTTTTTGGTATTCCCTAAAGGTATGCAGTTGCACAGAAAAAATAACAAAAAATTTTGTTCTTTAATCTCCTGACTTCTCAATTTTTTAACAAAATCACTTCAAGTTTTGCGAATGTTTTTTATTTGTATATTTGAGATCTATAAATAATTGAAAGTTTAAATATGCTGCATAATTTTGTTTCAAGAATTTTAAGATATTAGTTTAGTTCACAAGAATAAATACTCAGAAAAATCAATTTTAGATGCAAGCGAAAATCGCGAAATAAACACTCAGAGAATCAAAACTGAATTACATCAAATTCCTTTTTTTAATTTTAGCTATGTAATAATCGAAAATTTATGATTTTACCCAAGTTAAGCTTAATATTTTTCTTACTTAAAGCATTTGATATCAACATAAAAATACCAAAAGGAATGTTTTTCTGGCAATGTAGCTCAATTTTTTTTCCTACCCTAAAATATGATCGATTTCCTCTTTTCAATCTCACATTTCAAAAACATACACAACATAAAAACTTTAAACATTGTATAATTTCCTGGTATTTCTAAAAACGCTGACACAGGAAATCTCCCAAACAAAAATGGAGTCTCTGGTTTTGAAAAACAAACTCATCCATCGTGAAGCTGAGCCCAGAACAGAATCTGCTGCTTAAATCCACTTATTTCTTTATACAAAATCCGGTCATGACACAGAAGTTGGTCTATGTCTCCACTTTAAAAGTGATTGAAGTCGCCCATGTATTAAGCTGAGTGACGTATGTGTCTGCTTCGAACATGCTTTTGAAGGGAGGAATTCGGTTCTGTCTTTATATTATATCCGCTCAGTTGTTATTTATAGGAAAAGAAGTGGTATGAGTATAATTTTGCTGTATTGATCCTCGAGAAAATTCCTTCTATATTTTATCTTCTTTTTCTTATATAGGAAATAAATTGTGTTCTCGATTCCAAAACTTTTTTTTGTTATAAAAGACATGCAGAATTAAAACAAAAGCGTGGTTCGAAAAAATAAATTTTTAATCAAATTTGATATAACGAATTTTTTTCATTTCCGTCAAAGCAAAATAAAAGTATATTTAAACTGTGTAGTTTAATAGAATTATGCGGAACATTCTGCATATTAATTTACTGTGAAGTAAATTCATGAAAACAGGCATACAGAACCGAAGCTGTGCCTTGTCAGTTTGTAAAAAGTAACTTTAATATGAATTTTTAAAGGAGAAAAGAGCGTTTCAATTAAATTATAATTAATTTTAATATGGTTATCTTCACACCATACTTAAATTGACTTAAAACCGTCTTCGCATAATGTTAAAATATAGGACCAGAAATGGGAACACGCTTTTCGACAAAAAAAGTGCTCGAATATTAATTTTGTTTTCTGACTTCGCTACTTTTTAGAGAGAATGACATTTTATAATACTACAACTCATTTATATCTGATTCAATTACTTTTTTTACTGGTGTTAAATGTGTTCCATATTTCCTCCCTTGTACTGTAATGCTAAATGGTCTTTAAACTTTACGTATTCACTTTAATGACGTATTTTTGGAATACTCCTAAATTTTAAGAAAACTGTATAATAAACGTATGTGTTACAACATTGAAGAATTATATTAAAATTGTTCTAATTTTCTGCATGGAAATACGTTCTAAATTTTGACCGAGTTCCTTGACATGAGGCGAAGATAGGCTTAAAAATACTCTCTATAGTCTATGGGAGGAATTTTGGAGATTTGAAACAATATGTCTATGTTTCTCCCAATACTGTTCACTTTCATCTTCTTTTAGCATAAACACTGAGGAATACTCGACTTAAAATGTTACGAGTAAGAGAACCTCTATACAAGGAATCACATAAAATCAATTAAAATTACACGGATAAAATCTTACAGAAAAGAGAATCTTAATTGGCCATCGCTTATTTCTGGGAAACACAAAAATTAATTTGAGTAACTTGATTAATTAAAAGAAAACAAGAAGTTGCTTTCTTGATTCTTTTCTGAGGACCCAGAGAAACTCCCTTCACACTGTTAATGATTTTTTGACAATAATAATAATGTCCAGTAAATTAATTTTCCTGACATGTTTCATTGTGCTTGTTACAAAAATTAACAATTTCTTGACCTGTATTCAACATTCATCGTGATTTTAAAGTAATGAAAAGAGCCATTACTTCTATATTTCATAGAACTGCACATACACACACCACACACATATACATATTATATATATGTGTGTGTGTGCGTGCGTGTGCGTGTGTGTAAGTATATATATATATATATATATATATATATATATATATATATATATATATATATATATATATATAATTCATTCGTAACCTACCGCTTTTGTAAAATCCTGCATAACCTATCTACCTCTCTTATGCATACATATGATCCCAATAATATTTAATTTCGGTTATGGAAGAAAAAAATGGTCGCAGTAGTATAGTGATCTTTGTCGCGGGCTCGCGGCTGGCATTGTTTTCGTCAAGCAATGGGTTCGAGTCCTGATGCGACTACAGATCCTAAATGTAGCGGAGTTGATACACATTAAATATAGTCAATGTCCCGAGTCTTTCTGTTGGTGAGGTGTCAAGTTCAGTTGCCGCCCTCGTCACTTAACCTAGTTTCAAAATTGCGAGTTCCGTCACCAATAAACCTCGTTTTGCTGCTCAGCGCAACATAAAAAGAACTTAAAAACAACCACTTTGAAAGTAAGTTTCAAAATTTCAGTGAAATATATGAGTTTAATGTTAAAGAAGATAAAAAAAATCCTATTTTCTAAAAGATAATCATCTCAATGTAAAATAAGTTATCCTGCATAAAAATAGAAAACTGTAAACTTCATTTGTATGATACCTAAAATTTAGAAAAAAAAGTACTTTAAAAATGAGCATTTAGAATCTTATTTTTGACCTTTTGAAAATAAACAATTATAAACAGTTTGTCATTGAAATAATTGAACAAGAGTTACTATTTTTTTTTTCATGAGATAAGAAATGTTATTTTTTTTATTCCAACTAGTTAGTTACATACCATGTTAGTTGTGACGAATGCATATGTTAATCAAAGATATGTTTCAATCAGCATTTCGAACGGATGTCAGAAAACGGAAATATAAAATCATTTTTTGATTGGTCCGGTTACAAAATTGCAAAGTGGGCAAACCTCCAGAATACTATTCAGTTAATTACTTAACAGCAAAGAGTTAGTTCAAAATGTTGATTTTTACATTGTTCATATCTGTATTGGTTAAAGGTATGTATTGTTATATTTATGTTTTATAATTATTCCTTAGATAATGTAAGTTCAATATCCTTACATTGTTGTTTAAGTTAACCAGTACATCTTCGAAGAATATTTTTTGAAATAACCTAAATTTTGCCAACAAATGCATATTTTATGAACATCCGAGAAAATGGGGCAAGAAATGGGCCTCATGTGGCTTCAAAATTACAGAAACACCTAAGAAAATTTTGTTAGTGTGTATGGTTTTATTTCAAAAGGGCATTTTATACAAATATAAGCAAAAACAAACATTTAACAAAAAAATTTAAATTTAACAAAATTTTCATGTTATCTGCACAGAACGTAAATGTTCCGGTGTAAATACAAATCATTAATTTAAGGGCATTCACATAAATTAAAGAACTCATCACTTGAGCGTTTTATTTTTCTATCATGATATTTAAAATTTTACTATTGTTTGATTCAATTTTGTAACAATATATTTAGCAATGTCGCCAGCATATTTGATCATTCTTAATTTAAATTGTACATTTCATTTCCTTAGTATCATATTATATCTGTATTGGTTTCACATAGTATTAACACATCAAAATAAAGTTAAAGTAGGTTGAATAATGTTTGACTCTTTATTGACGTTGCACTGCGAAACAACACAAGGTCTATTAGTGATACATCTTGTAATACTGAACCTTGATCAAGTGACGAGGATGACATCTCAGCTGGTACCTCCCTCTCCAAACTTCCACACCACGCCGATGGGAGGACGTGGGACCTAGACCAAATTTAACGTGCATCAGCCCCGCTACACAGTGGTTCTTTTGGGGCATCAGGATATGAACCCACAATTTGATGAAAACAACAATGGCTGCGAGTCCATAACCATGACCACTAAGCTACCGTGGCCACACTAGGTTGATAAATTCAGAAACGAAATTACACGAAATCCAAATCTCAATTTGTTGTATTAACCCAGTGCTTGAGTCAGTGAGCTTTATAACCATTGATATTAAATTCGTTGTTCCTATCCAAATTCTAATATTCGTCGTGTGGAATTCTGATTAGAACGTGGCTGTTGAATGTTATATAAAATTTAATCACAAATTCTCATATGCAACATGTATGTACTTTAGGAATCTGAAGTAGTACTAAGTCATGTATCATCGTTACCTAATTGAGGCTCGAGTTTAAGAGAATCCATAACCTATAACGTTCGTGAAACTTTAGAGAGTCGTTAATTCAAATGAATCAATCAAATTATCCTTTTTTGAGAGAGAAAAATGTAATTGCCATTTTCATTGTAAAACTCTATTTATATTATATTTAATATCTGATTAGACTTAAGAAGAGCAAATCTGTTTTAATTCAAAATAATATAATTATTCCATTTATAATGCTTGCAAATTATTTCTCGTTTGGTTTCATTTGGAACTTGGTTATTTTAATCTCAAGAGCATTCACTGATGATAAACTGATGGAATGAAGGAACAGATGTGGCCAAGTGGTCATGGTGGCGGATTCGTGATCGTTATTTTTTTCATCGAATCGAGGGTTCAAGCCCTGATGCCAATAAAGGTCAGCCGTGTAATGGGACTGACGCATGTTAAATTTGGTTGAGGTTCCAAATCCTCCCGTTGACGTGTACAACGTTAATAAACAATCATACACTTAGAAATAAAGAGCTGTCTTTATTTCATTAAATCTTTCTCTCTATCTCATTCTCTGCTAATTTTTCTAATACTTACATTTTTATTGGATTCTCTTTTATTCAGTTTCTTCTTTTATAATTTAAAGTGAAAAATTCTAGAGCTAATTTTTTTTGAAATTGTGAATTAGTAATATTAGATTTCTTTTTCCCCTTCAAAATTTTCTTTTTGGTGAAGCCATGATAATCGAGAGTTAAAATCCTATGCTCTAATTTCGTTACATAGTTGACGGGTCTAAGACCTAAAATCTAGAGTATAATTCTATTGGAATTGAAGAATATTTGCTACTGAGAATCAGTATTCTTGTACAAAGCGATTTGGAAAATTGGAGAATAAGATATCCAATAAAATGTCTTCTTCATCACTTCACGTGATCCAAAATAGCGAAGTCTATCTCTATGATTTTACTGTGAATTTTCAGTACAATATTTTGTGGTTTAAATTCATAAGTCTAGAATTACAGTTTTAATAACGACAGAGCTGATTGTTCTAAAATATTATCAAAAGTTGGAGACGATACCAAACATTTACCTAGCTCTTCCAATCACTCAAGAAGATTCAATTTAATGCAATAGTGTCCGTTATTACTTTAAATTATTTTTGATCCAGAATTTACCCGGTACTGTGATATTGTGATGAGTGGTTCGCCCACGATAACTAAATAATCATGGCATCTATCTCATGACCAATGCTGTTTCAGTAGAATTGTAGGTTCGAGACGAGATTCCGCTTAATACTAGTGCTATAATGGAACTGGTACATATTCAATATATTGAAGCTTAAACTCCACTCATTGAATTCCTGTTCAGAAGTCCTCTCTATCACTTACCCGTAGTTTGATTGATTGATTGATTGTATGGCAATTGAGGAATATAGTGCAACAAAGGCAATTATCTCTTTCAAAAGGTGATTTTAATTCAATAGATATAAAAGTATTTCATCTTCTACAAGAATGTTCTAGACACTAGTTTATCAGTTACTGCTCTGTCCAAAAGTTCTTTTAATGATACATTACGCAGCGGATATATCCTGAGCATATTCCAGATGTAATTTCCATTGGACGTGTATTTACTACAAGTCAGTTTAATTCAATTTAATTCAGTGTTTACACTGAAGTATATTTAAAGCCCTGGTCACATTACATTATGTTCTGAGTATCTTCGTGATCGTGTAATGTCTGTTTGAAATTAAACTTGCTTGGAAGATTCAAAACCCTGATCACTGAACACTCCGAGTTAAGACTACGATATTCACAGTAAGTTATACGTCAAAGCAGTCTGTACGAAATCGTTGATATGGTTACAAATATTACATATAACATTATAATGTGGGTAGAAATGGTATAAAAACTAGGGAGTTATTATCCATGATTCAAAAATAGGAAGTGCGTCACCAATAGCCCTCGTGTAGTTTCTTCATAAGACATTGACAAATAATCAATCTGATACAAGTTACAATAGTCTTAAAAGTGATGCGAATGTAAAAAGACAGTAAAGTGATTATGTTTTTTTATAATTAACGTCTTACTGAGAAGCAACACCAGAGCTATTGAAAACTGACTTCGTAATTTTAAACCTCGATCGCTCTCAAGGGTGCATCAGGTCCCTAATCCTTCTTTTGATAAGTACGAGCTTCCCATACACGAGGCAGTTTAGTGATATTTTCCCTTTCCTATGGAGTTTACTGTCTTTTGTAAATACGGGTTGTGCTACCCCGGAATACCCTGCTGATCCTTATCTATTTTCAAATCTCATTCTTGTCAACCAAGTTTTTATGATTTTTACATTTTCTCAAGCCATTAAACATCACCAACACAAACTCACTCAGATAAGCCTCAATCAAGTGATGAGAACAACACTTTAACTCGCAACCTACTTTCTTAACTTCCATACCTGTCCAACCTGAAGACTTAGAATCTCTATGGATTTAATTTGCATCAACCATGCAATAGGGTGGTTCTTTAGTGCATCAGGTCCCGAATCCATGATTCGAAGAAAACAACGCCGGTCGCGAGTCCTCGACTTTAACCATTAGACTACAAGGCCACAGTAAAATGTGACAGATTGTTATAAGTTCAGTTTATATATTTTAACAATAAGCTCAAAATATTTTCGCAACTGGGTCCCTTTACACTTCTCGGAATATTATTAGCATTTGTTTTCCATGCTTGCTTTACTGTGGTTTTTCTTTTTCATTCAGTTACTCTGGGAGCGGTCACTTGCTCAGTAGACCCTTTAGAAGTGTGTCGAGAACCAACTTTATTCAACAGAATCCCGCTATCAGCAGAAGAGTTCAGTGAATTATGTCCGTAAGTACATTTTCCCAAAATTCTTTAAAAATATATAAGCGAAGATATAGAATTTCAGAATTAATTGTCTTTCAATTGAACATCTATTTTTACCTAAGCAACAACAACAAACTTAAATTTTCAGCAGGTGTGGCGTTTCTACCGATGAGGCACTTACGCGAACTTAAAAAATTATTCCATAAGATTTCCGTATTGAAAATAGTTTGAATCACCTTGGTGTTGCCATCACACAAAAAACTAACCAGTGGATTTTTATAACTTTTATTGTGTATATATCATTTTCCTTCAGCAGACTTTAGAACCTCATTCACCCCTAACGAGATCTCGGAACAATTACATTCTTCTCTCGTTCGAATCAACATTCACATAGTGAAAAATCAGATTTGTGAAGAATCAGAGAATGAATATAGTGATAAGATAGTGAAGAATCAGAGAATAAATATAGTGATAGTGAAGAATCAGAGAATGAATATAGTGATAAGATAGTGAAGAATCAGAGAATAAATATAGTGATAGTGAAGAATCAGAGAATGAATATAGTGATAAGATAATTTGAAGAATCAAGAGATAAATATAGTGTAGTGAAGAATCGAGAATGAAATAGTAGTGATAAGATAGTGAAGAATCAGAGATAAATATAGTGATAGTAGAAATCAGAGAATGAATATAGTGAGTGATAGTGAAGAACTGGTCAGGAATGAATTTATAGTGATAAGATAGAAGAATCAGATAATGGATATAGTGATAAGATATGTGAATAGATGTTAGATAGCTCATATGGATATAAGTTTGCTTGTGATTATTTTTGTTAGTAAAAGTTAATTTTTTTTGTCTCTCTGTGGTTGTTATAACACAATATGAATATTACTTATAAGGACTTATTTAGTGATCAAATATAAGTACATTCGTAAATATAAGTATATTTTCGACGATTTTTTAAAATTATGTTTCTTTTCATATATTCTTAACTTATATGCCATGTATCATGACATAGCTCAAATATTGCAAATGTTACTATACAGCGATGCCCCGCAAAGCACAATTTAACGATAATGCGACATTTCTGCGCAATTTTTTACAAGCATTTGCGCTGATGCGGTCTTCTTTGGAAATGACTGTATTAAAATATTTTATTGTAGAAGAAAAAAGAATTTAGGTAGTTCATTTAACTTTATTATTCTGCATATCATACTGATATTTAAGTATTTTTCTTATCCTTTCAGTATAAATTTTTAACCAAGGCATTCAAATAACCATTATCATAATCATATATTATTATAGTTTATATTTATTCATTTGTATTGAGATATATAAATTATATATATTCAAAGTTAAGCTCTTGAATTTTATTACCTAGATAAATCAACGAATACATTATAATTTTTTTTTCTTAAACTATGTTTCTCATAATGTAATGCATATTTTTAGCAAGATTTAATTGTTTTTCCACAGTGTTTTTGCTCCCACATTTCACCAGTTTAATATACGGTTAGAAAAATAATTTTTCGGTCTAATATAAAAACTATTCTTCACTCTTATAAAAATTTCTTTAGGTGATTATCCATTATACTAAATAAAATTAAAAACTCCATGGAAAATTGAGACGCAGAGGCTAAATCAATACTCTTAAACTATGTCTTAAAAAACAAATTAAAATTAGCTAGATTATAATGTTAACTCTATGTATTTACAAAACATTAAAGTGCCGAATTTTTTGCTCTTCATGTATCTTTGGATTTTGCGTTCAAAGAACACATCAATGAAAGTTATCTTCAATTTAAATGAAAAATGAATTGTTAATGGCATGGCACAGATAATAAAATTACAGGCGAGATTAGATATTGCTAATGAATTGCTTATAAAAAAATATTTGTTTATATCACTAAATATGTTAAGAAAACATTGATAATCAATTAAATTTTAAGCCTTGTTCCTTAGTCATTCACATTAACAAAAACAATTTGATAAACATTATATTTTTTTAAATCTTAAATTTCTAATTTGTATTTAAAAAACTTCAAGATCTTCATCTGTGTTTTTTTCTGGGATTAAATATGTAAGAACACTTTAAAATGTTTTGTTGAATTGTAAAATTTTTAAGCTTTTTCTTTCACTAACGTTTTTTGAAAATGCTCTTATAGAAATGTTCTGGAATATGTAAGATGTTACCGTGAATACGATGAATCCTGCTCCGATAACGAAACGAATTACTTCTATGACGAAGAGTATGAAAGTATACACGATTTATTAATTGAACTTTGTAATCCTGGAAGCTTGATTCATAAAGGTAAATGGATTTGTTCAATCAGGAGTTTTATTTGAATTATGCTGCTCTAAATTCATATTTATTATTAAGTCTTAATGATTTTTATATATTTAATAATTGTAATCGTTTAGTAGTAACAATTTTCTTAAATGAAAAACTGTGTTTTGTTTACTCGAAAAAAAATAATTAAACTAAATTTTCTTGACTCAAAAATTTCATTTGATATTCCTATGAAATTAAAAAAATATATATTGATGATCTTCTTTCACAAGCATTTATGATTCTGACCAGCAGTTCTGACATTTATTGATCTTCATTTTAGCAGAAAACGTTGAAAGATTTTAACTTCTTCAGAAATATTCAAAGCACTTAGAAAACTTTTAATGATCAGTCATTTCTCCCTGTTTTTAGGAGTGAATTTTTTTTTACTTAGTACATCCAGTATTATTCTATTAAGCATTATTCTGTATACAAATGGTATTTATACTACTGTACTACGTGTTAATATTTTTCTTTTTTTAACCCCTTAAGAGACCAATTTTTATCTGTAGAGTGACCAAACCTTTCTTTTTTTAAAGATGATGAAACAAAATATGTTGTCCAATCGGCAAATTTACATCAAGTGTACTTCTGATGGGAAATTTTGGAGAAGCGGTTATGGGGCTATCCAAATTTATATCATCAAACTTTCTAAATTTCCTCACGTCCTCCCAAGATTCCGAAAATTCCTCTTCAAGTTCCTTATCATTTCCTGATTCACGATTCATTAATGCCTCAAAATTATCATCCCCTGATTCATACGTTTTACCAATAACTGTTATTCACAATTTAAACAAGCAAAAATTGCAGTGAAAAAAATTGAAAATTATTACGCAGATAGCACTAAAACATGCATCAACATCAGGGAGGCCGGTAAATACAAATTTTTAAGCTAAATAAATTAATTGCAAATATTATCGAGTGGGCATATGACTGAGTAACACTCAAGATAATCAGTGCGTAAACAGACTGCTGTTGACACTTGTGCAAATTGTTATGTAGTCACACACACACAAATATACCTAAATTTCTTCATAACTCATGGTATGTATGCACATGTGTGTTATATATTTGTACAAGTCAAAACCTTTATTTTATACAAAAGGCCTCATGGAAGAAAAAGTTTCTAAAAAAACGGTGTGTATGTGTGTGTGTGTGTGTGTGTGTGTGTGTGTGTGTGTGTGTGTGTGTGTAAAACTTAAACAAAAAATGCATTTTGAATTTTATAATAGGAATCAATGAAATTGTTAAAAAGGGGCTTATTGTGACCAGTACACTGAAAGGGCAACTCAGTAGAAAGGTAATATATCAGTAAACAGCGTCATTATGGATCATAGGGGATGTCTCGATACGTAAAATTGAGGTATGACCGCGCTCAGTCCCAAGGCAACTTAAAAAGGAGGAAGGATGCATTTTCAGACATTCCCTTCCAATGAAAGAAGAATCGTACATTCAATGAAACTATCAGGATGCGCTTTTACTAGTGGTAGAATGATCGGCTAGCTAGAAGAGATGCGTAGTTTAATAAGTGTTGCACTAGAGTTTGGAATTGTCAGAAGTGAGTTTCTAGATCTTGAAAAACCTTCCTAATGACTGGTACAACAATAAAAAAGGTTGGCGTTAGTCGGCCAAGGAAAACAACAACAAGTAACCGGTATGTTGTTCTGCAGGCAAGAAAGACCGGGTAGAAATGCAATTTAGCGTAACCATCCTTGGCAACAGAAATTATTTGGCGATATTTTCCCAATTGTGGCTTCCCTGCTTTCTCTTCACTGCTGTGGCTTTAGGCTTGGCAACCCTTTTGAATATGCCATATGATTTCGGATTTCAGTTCACGAGCTATTTTTTTTATATACCTCCCAACCATTGGGCAACATTGCTCAGCAGCTGCATACGGTAACTATACGAAAGATATCATAGTTTACTGTGGACAGACTTCAGCATAAAGGTGGCCTATTCGCCCCTAGTCCTGAACGCTGCATACCATTAACGATGCCCATTGGTGGCACCGTTTAAAGAGGACACACATCTCGTCAATGGAGTCACTTTCTGTTATGTTATTCGAACTAAAATGCTCTTTTTTTTGTCTAAAATCGAAATTATTCTCTCTTCTACTAAGAAATGCGAAACACATATATAAGACAACACTTGCAATTTTTAATATTGCCAGTAATTTATACTGTTTTATAATTTTTACTCTTTACATATGTTTTTCGAAAAAATTAAAAGGATAATTAGTTTGAATATATTTATTGAAGAATTTCTTATGATTAGCAATTTATTAAGCTTTTCAATACCAAATTTTTACTACGAAGCATATAATTAAGAAGTATATTTCTGAATATATATATATATATATATATATATATATATATATATATATATATATATACCAGAAAAGGACATTTGTTTCAGTAAAATTAAAAAGTTCCCTTTTATAAAAAATCTTGCTGCAAATTTAATTATGTGTAATTTTTGAATTAATATCAAAAAAAAATATTTTCAATTTATTTTTAATAATTTTAATTCAATTTAAATAAGAAGTATAAAAGATAATTTAGGTTTCTATTTTTCTGTACTGAAATGTTCTGGCAGAAAATTGAAAGGAAATAAGGCTGGAGGACATAACAAACATTTTGTGCAAAGTCTATAAACCCATTTATTGCGTAGGATATAATTAAGTAGTATATTTATTTCACCAAAGGCATATGACATATGATGCAACATAATCTAAATGGAAGATGCAATGAAACAACACTAAGCTTACCTCATTTAATTTCATCGTAATTTTATTTCATTTTTTTTTTTTCACATTCTCTGATTAATCCAGATTTACGATAACCCTGACCGACTCTGGTCCCAATTATCTGACTTAATGATATTATACTATATATAAACAGCATACACTTAACTCGTAAGTATACAACCCAAATTAGATTTCATTATTACAGTTTATAACAATTTTCAGTTCTAAAACGCTTTTAGGTAAACTTCATTTATTCATTTCTGTATTCTTTTGATAACGTAGATAAATGTCATTCTAAATATTAAGGGAGCAAGCAAAGAAGGGAGGGAAAACTTTGCAAGACAATCGTGCTTGGTCATAAAATGGAGAGTGCATGTGTTACAGGAACATAGTTATAGGAAATTTTATTCCTTGAAAGGATGGAAAGAGTATAAAAAGACGGTTCAGTATAACAATTTTAATAGATGTATATGACAAGCAAGGTATTGTTTGGAAATGATGCAAGATATTTAATACGCCAGGTGGTACTCTCAAACAATTAAAATTCTTACATCAATAATGCGTAGATTCGATAAGATTATCGATTAAGACTTTGGGGAATACTGTTGAACTCTTGAAGAAGTGCATCCTTTAAAATACGAACAATAAGTGAAGGTATTGGTCTCGCTTCAATACCTCGTCCGAGTGTGTCCCAAACAAACTCAATCGTATTTAGGTCGGGAGTGCACATTGGATACTCCACACGCTGCATTGTTTTAGCTTCAAGCATGTTCTCCACAAGAAGGGGTGTTTGAGGTATGGCATTATCGTACATCAAAAGAAAGGAATCATCAATTGTTATAGTGTAGAGTACGACGTGATACCTCAGTATCTCGTCCGCATACATTTGGACCGTCAAATTGCTATTCCGATTGATATTCAGGTCATTCGCCAACCTATACAGATTCCAGACCATACCATCAAAAACTTTCGTCTGTAACATGTTCTTTGCCGAAGGAATGTGGACTCCTTTCCTTCCATACCAAAACACACCGGATGTTGCACTCCAAGCTGAAATGGGCTCTTCAGTAAACTATAGTTGACTCCAAACACGTTGCACTTGATCTCGATGTTCAGCAGTCCATTTTTTCGAGCTTCACGGTGTCTTGAGATCAACGGAATACACATCATTGGTCTATGTGCATATAAATCACTCTAGTGGAGCAATTATAGGATCGTTTGACTTGACACCCTTCGTACCGCTGCCAAAAGCAACTGTCTTTGCAGCTGAATAGCAATGACTGTTCTGTTTCGACGAGCTGTTAACAGGATATGTCAGTCATCAGTTGATGTGGTAGCACGTGGATGAACAAATGAACTTCTCGACTGAGACTGTGTAAAAATAAGCTTCTGCAAAGTCATGATTTTCGCCCTTTTATCCTTTTTCTGGATTGATATCCTGACCATTAATTTATATATCAGACTTTTTCTTCTATGTTTCCTACTATGTATTAAATTGCAATGGGGTTATTTGACGTAAATTATCGGTGTAAGTATATTTGCATGTTTTTGTTAAGACTCTGTGCTTCCTAATCTTTTGAGCATTGTATTTCGATTACTTTTTCCATATATTATATGCTCTTTTATTTTTCTTTATACGAATTATTTTATCAGTTTATACAAAGATAATAAATTCTACTTAATTAAAAGATTATACTGATGCAATTGTAGTCATTACGGAAATAATTGCTGAAACATTAAAACGGTTTGTAAAATTGATAAAATGTTATAATTTTTTTTTAAAAAAAAAGGTTCGATGTTGCTTCATATTATTTAATGTATGTTTCAATAGTATTTCGTAATCTATTACATATGATTGCATGTAATTGTTACCGTATTTCTTGCAAATTATAATTATATGTTCAGTCCTCTTTTTTTTATTTGCTATATATACTTATCATAGAAATTTTATAAAATGTTTATCCATTTATATTTTACTTCACTTTATTCCTTTTGCTTTGATTCATTGCCTTCAACATAATTATCTGCTTTTATAATTATGAAGAAAAGTTATAGTGGAAAGTAATAAAGTTTCAATGGGAGCAATATTTTTTTCTTCATCAGCAGAGGAGATTGGTCGAACTTGAACAACGGCAATGTTTAGAACCCTCGATCTGTCAGTCCGGAAAAAACTTGTCTGGGAACTTTTTCCAGTGCTCTTAGCAGCTAGACAAAAAGGATTCCCTCCCGGGCTATTTATTACAGCATTTTCACTCCTGTCATTGGTAGTTTTTGAAACAACCGCAGCATGTTCTCCCTCCAGTATCATCGTGATGATACGATGAGGAATCTTTTGAATAGTATTTGAGGGAAATTTGTTTTCCCAGTCAGTACTGTTTTGATAAATGTTTCTTCCCTGTTATACCGAGTTTCGTTTCGAACTGTTTCCATTAGACATGACTGGCTGTCTCTGGTTAAGATGGCTGGTTCTGTTTGACTCAAGCGCTGTTAACGATTTGTCTCTAGTTGTGATTTATGTGATGTTAACTTAGTTAGACACGCAGTGTTAGCTTCGGGGTACATACAACTAGTTAGTAGTTTTAGGCTGTGCTATCCTAGTGGCACCACTTCGGCGGGAATGGTGTTTTTCTAGTCTCATCATCGGAGAAAGTCGGTTGACCTTGAGTGACTGGGATTATTTTTAACCTTTATCTGTTGGTCAGCAGAAAACTTGGCTTTTCGCACTGGTCTTAGCTACTAGATGAAAAGGAATTCCCTCCTGTGGTAGTTATTGAGGCATTTTAACTTCTGTCGTCGTTACTGAAGAGAGTCCCCGCAAGTTTATTAACTCATATAACAATCCCTTTTCATACTGAAAAAAAGTCTTTGTAGTATATTTGCTTTATCATTAGTTAAAAGGTTGAAATTTCCTCTTAGATTTACTCTTCTTCAGATGATACCCTCTTTACCATAGATATTAACTATTTTCGTTTTCTATTTTAGATTATTTTAAATTTAATTGTTATACATAGTGGGACGCAATATATTTTTTCTAGACTTCTTTGATACAGAAACTCTACTAGGTATCCTTCTGGGATTCAAGCTTTATAGTAATATCTAGAAAGTTTCATTTCATTTGTTTTTCATTAAGACCTTTTTTCCGAAAATATTTTTTTAAAAAAAAAATGCATATTCCCAGTCAAATAACTAAACGAATTATATCATAAATTGAACTTTTACAATTTTAAGATTAAAAAAATGCGGTAGTAGTGTCAAAAAAGCAAAATAATTCTAATGGTTACCATTGAGTTAAGTACCATACAAAGAGCAGGGTAATACCAACAATCCTTTCCAAAGAATCAGGCTAATACCTAACAAACAGTAAGATTTAAGCTCTGCAGATTAATGTAAAGCTACAATTTTGTTTTTAATCTCATCAATACAAAAGAATATTTATGCATTGTTTAAAATAGTATTTTTGTACTAATTTATTTTAATGTTAATGGGTGTGTAAGAAACCCTCACATGTTTACTAATCGTTTAATTTATGAAAAATCCTTAACTTAGATATGTCATTGCGTTAAATAAGGAATTCATATAAATAAAATATTAAATAAAAGCTGTAGATTGAAACGATTTTTATTTATCTTGCAGTTGTAGCTGAAAACCTCAAATGTCTGAATGAAACTTTTAGCGATACCCTGTGCGTTGAAGAAAGCGAAACTGTCCTCGTTCCTTACAAGGAGTTTTTACAAGAAGGATCAAATTCTGAAGATTTTAAGCTTCCTCCTAGAATTTATTGCCTGTACGTCATAAGATTATCCGCATTTTCTATAATTTGATAATTATTATTTTATTTCACAGAAATTAATACAATACCAGAAAATTTAGTGATACTTCGGCTTTTTACTAGTCAATCGTTCAGAAATCAATCTACTAAAAAAAGTATTTTTGCTTTTGAACAAAACTGCATTCCTAAATGTTCCACACGTCCTCATAAAAACAAACTAGAAAAGAGAAGCAAGCGGTCCCTTTCAATGAAGAAAAAATTATCGAAGTCATTCGACAATCTAATTCGAATCTGGTACAAAAATAATTCTTTTTAGAAAAATGTATTTTATTATTATTTTGTCGGAAGTATAAAAACTAATTATTTTGTCATCAGTATTGGTTGTTGTTGACTTTTACTCATTATGATTAGATTTTAGATATGAAAAAAAGAGAGAAATATTTTCTTAATATAAACCATTTGCATACAACTCGCTTGTTAATAAGTAAAATATTAAACTTAACCGAAAAGTGTTAAACAAAGACCAATGCATGTAAACTATGTATAAATAAAATGCTGTAGAATATGACTATTTGAATTAAGTGTTTCATAAAATTTCTTTTAGAATGTCCGATAGATTAGTAAGTATTAAACAAATATACAAATGCTCGTATTTAAAATTTTATTAAAAAGTGGTTTAAAAGGTAAAGAGAGAAACACAGGTAACGAATTACATAAAATGCAAAAACGATTTCATACAAAATTTTATGAAAAAAAATCCTAGTATGATAGGGAAAAAACTATAATGGAATTTTAAATAGGGTCCTGTTTGGCAGAATAAAGATTACATTATGAGTAGTGGAATAGAATCTCAATCACGTTGAAAAGTTTTTGAGTAACTTTCAGGCTTCTTTGTTTAAACATATTCAAAACTCGAAACTCAAGTTTAAGAAGCTCAATTTCTCAAATATCGCCTAATTCGAGTTACTTAGATATCATCTTTTTCTATTGTGATTTAAGTTACATATTTTATCTATTTTATTTTATTTGATAATCGCTGCATGACCATTTGTATATGGCATCTGTAATTAATAAACCAAGTAAAACTCAAGTCATAAGCTAATACGAGAGTGTCTTAAAAAGTACTCAGGCAAAGAATTGGAATTGGGTGTTAGCAATAGGAAATTGGAAAGGGATAACTTGCCTTAATCGTGAACAGTAATCGTTTTTCCTTTTCTAGAAAGTCCGCTTTCCTTTTTTCTAACAACTTCATCTCTCTTTCGCATCTCCCCACCCTCAAAAAAGTCTTCGAAATACCCTTTACCGATCGATGAGACCACCTTCACCATCTTTGTGCAGATTCACAAGAATAAATCCAAGTGTTTGTATTAATGCTTAAATTATGGTTTATAATGATTCATCCAAGTTCCTCCGTCAGGAAAAACACGATGCAAAATTACCACAACAGCTCGTCGCTAAAGGCAATCAAATCTAAATTAACTTATAAATCAGTGTTAAATTTGCTATGGTGTCTTTAATAGATACACAAGAGGATAGTAAAATCCTCTTGCCTCAGAGACGCCATCTATCATCGAAAAACGGTACTTTTTGAATCGCTCTCAAATATATTTAGAAGCTCCAAGTATGTAATCATAGAAAAAGCAGATTTTAGATGGTATTACAAAATAGAACTAAAATGTAAAATAGTGCTAATACAGCACTGGGTTTTTGAATAGAATGTTCACTTGTAATTCAAACGCATTAAAAATGTATTATTATAAGAAAATAATAATTTAGGATCTTTAGACACACAATCGATTTTAAAAAATGCTCATTTTTTCTTATTTTAATATGAAAAGTATACACAAAATATAATGTATTAAGAAATTGATAAAATTATGTATTTGTATATTACAAGCTTTCAGATAACTTCAAAAACATTTATGACATCAACAATTCGTACCTTTCGAAACTAAACAGTTAAGCTATTTGATGAAAATTCAACTAAATTTTTATCTAAATACAATTTTATTGTTTTTTGTTATTAAACCAAAATTTTTAATAACAAAATAATAAATTTTTTAATTATTTACTTAGATTAATTTTATTTTTTAGGCGAGATATCCTTGATGGTACCTGTATTATCAATGACATTTCTATGAAGTGCCCTCCTGCTGTTAAAATTGCTTCTGTTGAAATCCTTCGACGCTCTTATTATGTCCAAGAATCGTGCTCCATCGAACATGCGAAAGAGCTTCTGGATGAAATGGATGATTTTAAACTAAAAGATAAAACCAAAGATTACGTAACCGAAGTTTTGAGGAAACTCGTTGAAACGGAATCTTTCATCCCTTTCTTTTCAATTTTATTGTGAAGGACGAAATAAATATTTTACAGAGTAATATTGAAAGATGAATTCGAAATTTGTTATAAAACCTCTGACTTGATAACTTTTGTAATTGATTTATGAATAATAAAAAATGATGTTGCAAAAATAAGCATTCGGAAAATGGATGATGAAGATTTTGAAATAATATTAAAGTAAATATATTAATAATTTAGACACTTAATTTTGATTAAAAATGACATTTAAATTCCTATTAATAAAATCTTAAAATAGAATGCTGAAATAACGTGTTTTAAAGTACTCGGTAAATTCACTCATATAGTTAAGTCTTACATTCAATGATTTCTCATTTCCACGTCATTTAAAAATAGGAATTTAACTTGCTAGGGTTTAGTATTTTAAAAAGAAAAACTAAAAACTTTTCTTTATTCTAATTGCATTTACTAAATTATCTTTATTGATATTAATTGATAGCATAATAGTTTTATTTCTTAGAAATAAATCCTTTTTTAATTAATCAAATAATATATACTTATGTACAGCATTTTTATTAATCGCTTACTTTAAATTCTCCTTTCAAAAATTGTTCTAAATAAAAAGAAACCGCTTTAAAATCAGGTTTAAATTCAGTTATGTTGCTTATAATTGAAAGTAAATTTCGGTTAATTTTACTTTAATTCAATATTTTGAATTAATTTAATTTCGTTAATTAAACTAAATTTGATTCAGCATGGTATGAAATCACTTTTCTGGTTAATAATTTAGATAAGCAATGAAATTTTATTAAATTTGTATAGAGTAATGTAGCGAAAATGTTCGGATAATTTAGTCGATTTTTATTCTAACCTTTATCAGTCACAGTTATTTTAAAACGTTTTTATACTACTCAGCAAAACAAAACTTATACTTAGGATGATTGTAATAATTATTAAATAAAAAGTTTTTTAACATTTTTCATTAGTATTTACGTTTATGTAAGAAGACAAAGGATTACAAAATTAACTTTATAATTCTTAAATGTCATTTTATTTTATGATGAAATGAGACTGAACAGAAATATGGAAGTAATGCAATTCAAAATCAGTAAATCGTACGATAAATTTTACTGTTGAAAACTTTTATGCCAAATAATACTGCATATTCTAAGAAAACTGAAAAATTAGTGGAAGCGATCAATCATTTTAATTTCATCCTTTTTATTGCAATCGTCATTCTTTAAAAATTTAAAACAGAAAATAATTATGTTAGAACTGCTTATTGATTATTTACATGTTCTATAATATTATATTGATATTGTTACTTTGAATATAATTATTATATCAAAAATATATATCAAAGCACTTCCTTATTGATATTTAAAATAAAGAAATTATTATTTTCACATATTTTTTACATATTGAAAATAAACAGTGCCACTGTCTCCATATTATATAAGATATTATCAACTATGTAGTAGTAAAAATTATTATCAAAAAATATAAAAGAGATCATCAATATTTTTATATTGTAGTATTAAATATATAAATAAATTTGAAATAAAACTAACATAACAAAAATAGTTCAGCTTATTTTTAGTTATATGCAGAGTAATACAATTTGTAACTGTAAAAATTTTAAAGGTTTTTTTAAATAAAAAACACTAACATGTTATTGCTGGAGATTTAAATATTGTTAAAGGTAATACATTAAGAAATATTATGATCAAATGTACTAAGTTTAGACTTATATTAAATCTCAAATAGCAAAAAGTTTATTAAGTATAAATTTAATGAACATTTTGATAAATTTATTCCTAATAAAGTTATCAAATACGCTAATCTACAGAAATTTGGAAATTGAGTTTTAATAAAACAATTAATAACATGAATTTAAAGACTAAAAATAGCACATATTTTAAGTAAGGAATAAATCTCATTACCAATACGTAGATAAAGTACTTCTTATTATGTATTATGTAGTATTATGTATTTGTATGAAAATATTATTTAAGAAAATTAATAAACTTCTTGAAAAATTTAAGTTTTTTTAAAAAAGATAAGTGTGATATTGGAAGAGAAATTGATAGTAAAAATCTGCACCTTTTGAGAAAAAATTTGGTATTCAAATTAATAATATAAAAATTTTCCATACTTTTAAGCCTCAAATTTCATAAAATACCATAAAATTTTTCACAGTGACTGTATTATGGTCCTTAATACATAAAATTAAACTACACCAAAAAATTAAGTTGACTAATAAAGTTTACTATTGCAAGCGCAGGACTGACATCTCAGTCCTAAGCTTGGAACAGTAAACTTTCTTACTTTACTAACTGGTATACCCATTTTTAGCACAGGTCAATGGAGAAATATAACAATATAGGTCGAAATATAAAAGTTTGTTTAGTGATGACTAACTTTTAAAAAATATTTGGAGTAATTTTAAAGGAACCACGTGTGATTTTCAGAAAGAGTGATTATTAGAAAGTCATCATAATTTTTTTTTGGAACAAGGGCCGAATGTTCCTCCTTATACCGTATGATACTATATTGTTTTGATTGATTTGAATGATGTTTTGAATAGCAATCACAGATGTTGTAGAAATTGTGAGTGTTTTGAATCCCAATTAATATTCCAATCTAATTAATATTCTTCCTGTTATTTTTTAAAAGAAGAAAAAATTAACATTCTGTATACTATATGAATATCATTTCTTTTGCATCGATAGATTTCTTCATGAAAAGATTTTTTAAAAACTCCAAAAATGATACTTTTTAGCGCTATTATAAAAAAAATCGGCTAATTAATTTCTATTTCTCATATGGTGCTTTTTTACATATAGAAGCGATGGTCATCTGTTTCAAACCTGATGTGGGACTCGTCACTAAACAGTATATGATGTCAATAAGCTAAAACCCATAAAGATTGGGAACGACATTACTCCAGACAACTCTGTTCACGTTAGAAAAAAGAAAATATTTTAAAGAGTGAGGATAGAGTAAACCTGCATTAAGCGAGGCACCTCAAATTGAGAAAGTTGCAACGTGTTCATTGTACGGGGGATTATAATACCCTTGATGTAGCTCGGACATGATGCACAATCAATCCATCTTGTGTCTCATTCATTCCCCTGACTCACCTGATCTTTTATTTCTTTGGTGTGTACTTTGCAACACTTATTGCTGTTGGTACTTCGTCACAGTCAATTAACCTTTTTGATGGTTATATTGAATGAACCAATAGCGCCACTTACCTCGGCCTCCACCTCGACAGTAAATTAAACTTCAAGGACCACATTCAACTCTTAATTGACATGGCATCTAAAAAATTTTATTCCCTACAAGAACTGCTAGGTTAAAAATCCCAATTATCTCTCAATAACAAAATCCTCACTTACAAAATTTACGTACTTTCCGTCATTACCTACGGCTGCCAAATCTGGGGTCAACATCCAAAACCAATAGAAATCACATACAAGGAACTCAAAACATCTTTCTCCGCTCAATAGCCAAAGCCCCAGATACATGGCAGTCCATCACCTCCACAAAGAATTTAAAATTCCATCCATACCCAAAATTATTTCCCAATTATCAACCTTTTTTTACAATACAATTCCTAACCAATAAAATAGCACCATCAATAGCCAACAAACCTTCATTGATCAAACCGACCATCTTTTGCGCCTCGCATCCTCTCTCTCTCTCTTAAGACTCTCTTTTGGGAATATAGAACTCGGTGGTTAATTTTTTTCCCCATTTTTTTATAATCTAGTGATCAAACTCCTTCCTCATCTCTCGCTCATTCCCACCCCGACCTGAACTCGTCTCCAGTCTAGCCATGTCCACGCCATGTTACTTCAGACGAAGTAGAAGTGACTGTTTAGTCACTGGGCCATCACAAACGTAATATACTTGATGTCTAAATTGAGTGTAGAATTTCGCAATATAGCAGCTCTCTTTATGCATCTCATCAAGTCATCCGCAGTAGAAGTTAATCAATTTATAGAATCTACAAGTGGGTATATTGGTATTAATAACTCGTAGTATTTCCATGGACCGGAACACCGACGGTGATAAAAACTGTAACAGGCCCACAGTGCTTAACTGTTTTATATCATACTTGTTGCAAAATAGAAAAGTATTTTATGACAGATGTTAACGTCATTGATCAGGAAACATGAATCATTTGTAACATTCCAAATGATGTTAAGTTTCATAAATAAGGACGATTTTTACTAGTAAAGTTTGAAGAAAGCAGATTACGTTTTAAGGTGTTTATAAGGATACCTTGCTCCTTCTTCACGAAAGGAAAATAAATTAAAGGAAAACAATTCCCTCAGTCAAAAAATTAATTAACTTTAATTCAGCTTAAATATTACCAACAGAGCTATATGTACGTATTTTTGGACCTTCCAAAAATACATTAACTTCAAAAGCTCGTCAGAGAGCAAAACTAAGACCTAATTTTTTTGTATAAGAATTCGTACTTTTTTTTTTATTTCAATTTGCTACATATCATTCTAACTGTAATGAAAGAGTACGTTTATCATAAATAGTTTTAATCTGAGTTTGAACGGATATCCGATAACGGAAATACGGAATTCTCGTCTTAATTGATCCGGCTATAAAAACAAAATGAAAAAACTTTCGAAGGCTATTGCATTAACCGATAAATAGCCAGACTATTTTCTCAAGATGTGGATCTTTATTTTAATCATCTCTGTAATTGTGAAAGGTATCATATCACAGTACCTGTGACATATTTATTGCTTTCATTAATATAGATATGTAAGAGATCAGCTTATTTTGAATGTCCTGCATCTTCTATTCTGTTTCGTCATTTATTGCACATTGAATGTATTAGTTTCTTTTTCTCAACTATCTGAATAAGGCATATATATATAGTTATTTACTTCTGTAAAGTTTTTCTTATCGCTAAAGCATTTTTACATTATTAAGCGAATAATTTTTTCACATAACAAAGTAGAATGAAGTTATTTTTCATGTAATTCTTTGACTGATTGGCCACAATATCTGATCATTTATGTATTATCCTAAAGTTACATTTATCATTTTAGTACAATTTAGGTAACTACTTATTTTTTGATTTCGATTTCATTTTATATTTTAAGACTTTATGTTAAATTTCAATAAATTCTTCGGTTAAATCACTATTTACGATAATATTAAATTTTACTTTAGCAATAACTAGAAAATTTAAATTGATTTTTTTAAATAGTGTATCATATGCTTAAAATAATGAAAAACTTTATAATTTTAAACATCATTCTACTTTCTGAACTTCGAAATTTTTAACATTTTTGTATTCCAACTGCAAAATAATCTTTTCCATTTATGCATATATATTTTTTAAATGTTGATTCGTAAATTATATCACTACTGAATAGCATGCAAATTATCAGCTTTTATAAAGTGCTTATTTCAAAATAACTGAACATACTTCGAACGAAATGTTTGATATAATTTATTCAATGTTCCCTATGGGTTTAAAAAGAACGCTAAAAAAATTAAGGAAATCAAGCATCTTTTTCATTAAAAAAGAGTTTAAATTATTTAATCGATGCTACAGATTTTTTTTATTTCTCACTAATTAAACGAAAAGTGTAAAAAAAATCTCCTTATTCAATTTATATTATAAATAAATATTGGAAAATATTAAATAAATCCTCTTTCCGGGATATAATACTTTCGAGTTTAATTCATTAAATATTGACTACTTTATTAATGTATATAGATTCTGAAAAGTTTTCTTGCCTAAAAGCAATGTCTGTATTTAGAAAAACAGAAAAGCTTTACAGAAACTAACCGCAAATTTCTGTCTGAAAGACTTCGTAGTCTGTTTTTCGAATTTTTTTTGTTTCAATTTCCCTTCTTCTGAAGTTAACAAAATTAAATGATAAGTAGAAAGAATTTTTTGGATCGAATGTAAGAAAAAAATACGTTGGTTTTAATATTGAAATAATTAACTAAAACAAAATGTCCACGGTTGTCCTAGTCCTCATCCTGTATAAAAATCTTGGTTAATCTATATGAGTATACAAATGAAAAAAAAAATGTTTTTATTTAAAAATGCTTTTTAATGAATTAATCGTCCTGGTCATTTGTCACTTATTTTTCAGCATTTATTGACAAAATTATGCATACATGAACCAAATTGAAAATTACACAGCTACCATATTGTGATTAAAATATTAGACAAGATCCTAAAAAACATACTTACTCCAGTTTGTTCAAAATTTAGTTTACTCTTTTTTTGCCAATAAGTATAAAAATAACAACCACATATTTTGCATACTCAAAAACAGGTGCGGGTATGTTTCTTTGTATGAGCTGGAAACATCATACAGCAGATAGAGATCATTTTACATACAATGAAAATGTTAACTTAGAATCTTCAGCAGTCGCAATGTAAGTGCTGCGTAATAATTTTTCTTACACAGCACTAAAAATTAATTTATTATTAAATTAAAAATTATTCCTAGTGAGGAAATTTCTGTACTAATAAATATTCTTTTTCATACATATGATCGCTATCAAACATTTGGTTCTCAAATCCAAAGAATTTTTTTTCAGTTACTTCGGGAAGCATATCTTGTTCACAAGATGCATTTGATCAATGTAAACAACCAGTTATCTTCGACCGGATTCCAGTGTCAGCTGATGAATTCACCACCTTATGCCCGTAAGTATGTATTTTAATTAAGTAAGTGTAATAGTAGGAATGAACATATTGTATATATTATAATTCAATTGAACAGTTGCTTCGATGTAGATGAATATCCATATGGTACTAATTGTCGTTTTTTTTCTCTGTTTGTTCTTAAAATATTCGAAGTCTTCTAACTCATTCTCTACAGGAACATAATTATCGAATTCATTCTAATAATAGATAAGATTCCTTCCACAAATAATCTCATAATCATGAGAATAAAAAATTTCAAAAGTATTACCTTTTTTAATCTGCAGCAAAAGTGATATCTGTAGATCAAATAGTTGTAATCAAAAAGTTGAACAAAAATTTTGATCTTGATATGCATTATTGACAAATAGAAGTGACTTTTTAAGATTTTAACGTTCTTTGAAATTATCTCTCGTAATTTCTATTCAGTTGCAAAGAAAAAAAAATACATTACTTATGGATGTTTATTTTTGTGAATATGGGTCAATTTTGCAGGCATACATTAAATTCAGAATACTTAGGATAATTGTGAGGCGGAAAAGTTACACTGATTATTTTTTTAAATAACATTCAAAAAAATATAATTGAAAATTAGCAGGTTTGTTTTTGGATATTGGTTGATTCTTTTTTCTGAAATGAGTAATGTTTGTAGTAGAATATTGAGCAGAAACGAATGCTATACAAAATAATATGACTCTTTTTCTGTCACAGTATCTCAAAAGTTTTAACGAGGTAAAAAATTTGATTTTATTTTAATTTTAATCATTTCGTAGCTTTCTCACTGAGGAGTCATTGTTTGGAATACTATTTTACAAAAGTCAGTGTCTCTTTAACTGCATATTAGCATGGAAGTGTTTTTTATTAGCTAAGTGAGGATATTGATAATAAAATAATAGTTTATTTTTATATTTTATTACTTAGAATATGTCACAATGTCTTTTTTTCTCCCTAAAACGACAATATGGCTTCGTAGAAAAGAAACTGATGAACTATAATAATTATCATCCTACTTACTAAACCAGCATAATCTCTCAAGTTTTATCTCTAATAGAAAATCTTTATCCATAATTGGTGATCGAATATATATATATATATATATCACTGGAGAGGTTATAAATGAATATCAAACATTTGTGCTTTGTTTAAGTCTCAAAAATTAATCCAGAAAATGTTTGACCATTTACTGCATATCTTGAAAGGTATATGAATATTTCCTTCTACATACTCGTGGATCTACATTAAACTTTAGGATCTTCTGTACTCCAAAAATGTGTAATTTCTTTAATTAAAATATGTTTTGAAAACATATTAATTTTATGAACTTTCACAATATTTTATTTTTAAATAGAATAATGTCGAATATTACTTGAATTTTCTGAAATTTTACAAGATAATATAAAACTGATATACGCTCATATATATAAAGGGAATTAAAAGCATATCATTAGTTCTTTAATATCATTTTGAAGTGATATATTATAAAAATATAGTAGTTTATTAGTATATTAGCATTAGTATATTAGCATTAGTATATTTTTAGTAGCATTAGTATATTTCTGATGATAACTGTTACTATCTCATGCCCTTTCCGAATTTTATTTAAAGCACTATTTTGTACGAAAATTACAAATTTACCATATATACTTCGTAACATTCTATATAAAAACACAATCAAAATTTTAAAAAAATAATAAAGCATGTTTATTTCTTTTGGTTAAATTTAAGAAAACTTTAAATAAATTATATTTAAATGCATAAAATATATAGTTTAATAAAATTAATTTGCTTGTAATTTGTTCAAACTTGAACAAAAATATTTTTTAAAAAAAAGTTTTATGCAAAGTTTTGCAAAGGACAGATTTAGCCACCTAAGGTACGTTTTTTTATACTTATCAATAAATTCCTCAATTAAATATAAGAATTAAGAAAAACGATGAAATATAGAGAAATGGACAATAGTAAATTGTTCCGGTATTAAAATTAAAGAAAACGACAGTTTATTAAATTGAATATATTTAAGCTACATGTAATTAAAATTAAAGCAAACAATAAATTATTAAATTAAATGTATTTAAGCTAAATATAATTAAAAATAAAGCAAATGATAAATTATTCGATTGAATACATTTAAACTAAATATAAAAATAAATTATTTAAAATTGAAAAGTGATCTGGTACGCCAAAATTCCCCACCTAAAATAATAGCCCCTTGGGTGTCTAATAAAAATATCTCGTTAATAGAAATCTTTAAATACCAATACTATTACAAATTTATTACTTTCTATGTTAATTTCCGAAGTATAAAAATTCTAATCCTTAATTTGACGGAATACCACTAGAAAAGTCTTACTTTCTATAATCCATATTTCCTTAGCAGTTCTTCATTTTTCTAAGCTTTATGACACAAAAACATTTTGCAGAGAACTTTTGAACTATGTCAAGTGTTTTAAGGAATTCGAAGAAACCTGTCCAGAGGAAAATATATCTTTCTTCAGAAAAGAAGAATATGAAGGCATGATTTCTGAATTTACTGAGTTATGTGATCCAGAAAGTTTGATAAATGCAGGTAAGTACTATTTTCTCAGAATAGAAATAAGTGAGTGCCCTTTCATTCCATTAAATATTTTAATTTCGTTTAGTACATTATAAAAATAACAGTCGTTGAACAAACATTTATTCGTCAATATGAGAGGGAAAATACATTAAAAATATTAATAATGTCTTAATAGAAAACTCTGTCTAAATTCAAAGCATTCAAAAAGAATTCGGAAAAATATTTTTTTAGAAAAGAAATATATTTTAAAACGTTTTTCTGAATTTCACTTGGTGTGTGTGTGTGTGTCATCAAATTTTCGATCGTTAATTTAACCAACTTCCCATCAAGCTAGAGCTCTGAAACCTTGGGAATCGTTCTTACTTGCCTAACAATGTAATGTTTAGACATTTGCGACAAGTTTTAACTAATATTTTCTTTAATAATGCAGTTTATTTCAACCATTTGGCGCGATTTCAAAAATTGGCACCAAACTTGGCGATTTTTTTGGCTGAACTTTAAGTCCGTAAAACGGAACAGGGTAGCCACATTTGGCAAAATACCGCCAAATAATTCCTGTCGCCAAGGGTGGTTGGGTTAAACTGTATTCCAACCATTTAATTTACCGGATTAATTAATTTTAGTTAGTTTTAACGTTATGTATTTCACTTGGTGTGTGTCTGTATGTATGTGTATCAGTGTGTCATCAAATTGTCTATTGTTAATTCAACCAACTTCCCATCAAGCTAGAGCTCTGAAATTTCGGGAACCGTTCTTACCCGCCTAACAATGCAATATTTTGATATTTGCGACCAGTTTTAACTAATATTTCAATAATTTTTTAATAAACTTTGCCACCAATAAAAACGTTGTTTTTAAAAACGTTGGTTTTTATCTCGAATTATTTTGTATTATCTCAGAAAAGTTCGATGATACACAGACATAAAAAATATTATCTTTTTATAAAAGTAACTTTTATGAAATGTAAAAATTTCAATAAATTTCAAAAAGATGCAAGATATATCGGCCACATTTGTCTTAGTATCTTAAGATACAAAAATGTCATTTACGTTCTGAAAATTAGAATGTTGATGTTTCTGTTACTGAAGTAGGATCATATTAAATCTATTTAAGAGTTTTATGATAATTTAATATTTTAATACACCAAATTATCAAACAACTACAAGAACTCAAATTTTGGACCAAATATTTTATTCAAATATGATCACAAACGTCAAAAATATTTTTTTTTTTTTTTTTTTTTTTTTCATTTTTATCATTTGAGAGAAATTAATAAAGTGATGTATAATAGAAGAAAACTTAAAATAGTCTAGGGAAATTATAATGATAAACTTACAAAAATATTTTTCATTAACTGTATTGATGTAAAATTTTACAGGAGACTTAAAAATAAGACTTCAATAAAATTTATATTTTATATACTTTATGAAATCTTAAAAAATGTAATTTCCTAATTGATAACTGAAAGAAATCATTAGATATTTTCAGTTATCAATAAGAAATATATTATTAATCAAAAAAATCTAGAATTTTGATTTTATTTTTGATATTGAAATTTCTTATGATTAATTTATTTAAAAACGAAAAAAGCTATTGAATCGAGAAATTACATTATTAAAAAAATTTATATTCGCTGCTTATATTTTGTAATCATTAACATTTATTATGCCTGGATTAGAAAAAATTTCAAGTATTTTAGAATGTATAGGAATCTCATTTTACTAGAAAATCAAAAGAAACATTAATAAACAAAACATAAAATTAGTAAATTATCACTGTATTATTAAGTTTCCAGTCATAAGAATGCCTAAAATGTACTTTTCTCCGTTTATTTTTTTTGTATCAAACGCATAATTTTGATTGTATACTTCATTAAAGTTCTAAAAAAAGCGCTAATAATTTATCGAACGACGAAGCTTTAGCTTGAAGGTATATTTAAAATCTAAATCCAATTCTTCTTAGTAATTTTAGAACAAATTATTTTAAAATCAAATTTTCTTCTATACCTTTATATAGTTTAAAATTTCTACTTGTTTATCAATAGCATTTTCATACATTTTTAAATTAATTTTTGATTGAATTTTATAGTACAAAGAGAAAATACTACAATCATTTTAAGCGTATGATAAACAATACTTTTACTTAAAATGTTATTTTTTCTTCACAGTTGTGATTGACAATCTTCAATGCTTAAATGAGACCTTCAGCAACACCACTTGCGTCTCTGAGTCAGGAGTACTCATAGCAAATTACAAGGCACCGATACCTGGAGTACCAATTGAAGAACGCTACCTGATTCCTTCAGACATTTTTTGCTTGTAAGTTCTTGAAATTACTGAAAATTATTTTAATTCATTCTAACGATTTTATCTTACAAAATGTGCTTAGAGACTGAAATTGTTGGTTTTAATTACCAACATTTTTAATGTTAGGATTATTTTTAAAATCCTTTCAAACATCAAAGCGTGTATCAAAACTCTGAGAAGAATGAAAAGGGATTCAAACATTATTGGGTCAGAGGAGTAGCTATGAGGGTATATAGGAGTTGAACTCTGACTCCCCATAAGGGTAACCTAACCAGGAGGGGTCCATTCTCCTTCTGGTTTCAAGGCCGGTTAAGAGGGAGAAGAGAATGGGATTTTAGATCCGCCTGTCTACTCTACAGAGATATGGTACAATTTCATCTTATATATTGACGAATCATTCCGGTTAGTCTGGATGAATTCCAGTCCCTGGAGCAATAAAGTACACCTTCATGTCTGCATATGCGCCCTGAGCTTCTAGTCATACACAGAGTGAGAACCCTCCTACACCAAAATTGTAGTGCACTATTCGAGAAGCAGGGGGTTGGTTCTAAAATATCCTCATAATTGTTGTTATATATGGAAATTTTAAAACTGAAGCTTTTTTACACTATTTTATTTTAAATTTTTCATGAAAAATTAATATTCGAAATTCTGTACATCATATAAACATTTTTTCCCCTAAAAACTAAACAATGTTTTTTAAATTAATTCTGAGATATGAGATGAAGTAGGAGAGACCCCTTTTGAAAACGTTTTCCCTATTCCGTTGTCGTGTATTAAAGATAAACAAGAACGATAAAGATTTTTATCTACACAAAAAGCACAAAAAGTCAGGAAAAAAATTAAAAGTAATCACAAAAATTAATTTAAAAATATAGAAAGCAAAAACTCTCAAGAAAAATAATAGCAGCATGGAAACAAAAACTTAATTTTTTTTTTTCATGTATCCTGATGATTGAAAAATTAATTTTCATATTTCTCACTTAATATTTTTAATTTTATATTTCTCATATTAACTTTCATTTTAATGATTAAACTTAGTTTTAATACAAGTGTAATCATTAAAAGACCAAATTTTAATTAAATAGGAAATGTTGCCATGGATAAAAATATCTTTAAAGGAAAAATTACCAGAAGAATTTTTTGCCATAAAGTGAAGAATGTCGGAACATATCATAATTGTGCACTTGTGTTACATTTTTGACTTTAAAACTAATTACAAAAATTCCCTAGTTTCTATAGTCAGCATTAAATTATCTCGAGCGGTTGCTAAATCGAAAATTAAGTACTATTTTATTCCCATTAGAATTAAATCATCAACATAGCAAAAATAAAAATCGATCATAAATATATTTAAAATAGTGTATATCATATACTTTCTACTCTAATATTTAGATCATTATATTTATTTAGTTTATTGTTAAGAACAGATATATTCATTTTATAATATCTCAATTCCTTGAAATTTAAAATGCTCTTTTATTTTACAATTTAATATTTATCAAAAGAAGAAGTTTCTTTTTCGTTTAAATAAAAATGTTTTGTATAAATGCTTAAGAGATTTAATTTTAATCTTATATATACTTTAAAATTAGATGAAAGTTTTATATTAAAAATAAATATTTATGCTATACGTACTCAAATGTAGTTTCATCTGCATGAAGAATTAGGCATATTCCTCGCTAAAACAAAAGACGGTTTTCAAATTTCATTTCAATCTGAAGGTTTTAAAGGGTATTCTCCTCTTTAACCGTCCACAAACTAGATATTTAATACTTATTTCTCAACTACATATTCTATTGTTTTATTCTTCCAACGACATGTTTTTTTCTCTTTGAAATATAAAATATTACCCTTCCTTCCCTCGTTATATATATATATATATATATATATATATATAATTATTAAATCCAAATCATAAAGATATCATTATTCAAAAAATCCACAGATAATTAGGCGCAAAGCAACCAAAAGAATGTATGAAATAAATATACTGAAAATTTATAAAAGAATAATTTAAAAAGACAAAAATCCAGAAAGAAATGTAAAAATGAAAGAATAAAAAATAAATGAAAATATGGAACCCAGCAAGTCAAAAAGCAATTTCGGGCTGAGGACCGAATAAGCGGGGTTAAACTAGTTTAATGGTACCAACCTTCCCTCTTTGCGACTTGGTAGGCTGAATTGGGAAATCCAAATTACAAAAGAGTTCAATGATTAAAAGATGCAAAAAAGTTCAGCGATAAAATCTACAAAAAAAAAATCCATAACTCTAAAAATTATCAACAAATCAAAATATAAAAATTACTTTAAAAAAATGCAAAGAAATGAAGATTCAAATATGTGAGTAGTAAGACGGAATATTCTTTAAGCTTCAAGATGAATATCAGATATTCAATATGAAAAAAATATAACACGTCATCGCCTTATAAATTGAAAAAAAAATTAAATTATTGTTTAATTGGTAATAAAGTGTTAAAGGATGCAAATTATTGATTGGTAATAAGTTGTATGGTAAAGGAGTATAACGGTCCAGAGAGTGAGTAAAAATGTAAGCTGTGTAAAAGTAAATAAATAAATAAATTCTCCAAGGCTAGACCACTAACAAGCCGACTTTGTGGGCCTATTGTTGTGCGGAGGATTTGAAAATGGATCACGATTCGCAAAGATGTTTAATATATTTGTGATGTATATAAGTATTTAAGAAATTTATTGGATAATAATGATCTAAACAGTTGCTGAAGAATTTTTTAATGTTATTAAACTTGTCTATTTTATGTGTGGTTAGTTTCTTATTACGTAATAAAAACTTTAATAAAATATTCCTATAAATAGATATGTGTAGATTACTGTTCCAAAAAGGAATTTTGATTACTCAGAATTCAAATCTTTCTCTTTTATCATAAATATTACTAATTAGTCTATTGTCAACAATTTGCAAATAGACAAGTTTAATAACATTAAAAAATTCTTCAGCAGCTGTTTAGATCATGATTATAGGAATATTTTATTAAACTTTTTATTGCGTAGTAAAAAATTAACCACACATAAAATAGACAAGTTTAATAACATTAAAAAATTCTTCAGCAACTGTTTAGATCATGATTATCCAATAAATTTCTTAAATACTTATATACATCACAAATATATTAAACATCTTTGCGAATCGTGATCCATTTTCAAATCCTCCGCACAACAATAGGCCCACAAATTCGGCCTGTTAGTGGTCTAGCCTTGGAGAATTTATTTATTTATTTACTTTTACACAGCTTACATTTTTACTCACTCTCTGGACCATTATACTCCTTTACCATACAACTTATTACCAACCAATAATTTGCATCCTTTAACACTTTATTCCCAATTAAACAATAATTTAATTTTTTTTTCAATTTATAAGGCGATGACGTGTTATATTTTTTTCATATTGAATATCTGATATTCATCTTGAAGCTTAAAGAATATTCCGTCTTACTACTCACATATTTGAATCTTCATTTCTTTGATTTTTTGTAAGTAATTTTTATATTTTCATTTGTTCATAATTTTTAGAGTTATGGATTTTTTTTTTTTGTAGATTTTATCGCTGAACTTTTTTGCATCTTTTAATCATTGAACTCTTTTGTAATTTGGATTTCCCAATTCAGCCTACCAAGTCACAAAGAGGGAAGGTTGGTACCATTAAACTAGTTTAACCCCGCTTATTCGGTCCTCAGCCCGAAATTGCTTTTTGACTTGCTGGGTTCCATATTTTCATTTATTTTTTATTCTTTCATTTTTACATTTCTTTCTGGATTTTTGTCTTTTTAAATATTTTAAATTATTCTTTCATAAATTTTCAGTATATATATAATTATTATACTGTGGCGTCTTGCAATCCTTACACATTGACTACTCAAAATGAGATTCGGCAGTTGTAAATAAACGAACAGATGGAGTGTAAGAATCGAATGCAAAGAAGCGAATTAATCCTTTTTCAACGAGTATATAAAGAGTAGCTTCAACGTCCACTCTGTCATCACCTTCTTGTGCCAGTTACCATTTCTTTCAATTGGCAGGTCAAGTCGTCAATAGATATTTCTCTATTAACTTTAATTTAAATTATGTTTTTTAATGTTAGTAAATTATGTCAGTTTCTTAAAAAGTCCTGTTGCTAATCTCCTACCTTCTGACACAACTGGAGTAGTTAGGTGACTACCAATAATTCTTTCCCTTATAATATATTTTCTTCAATGAAATCATTCAGGATTTCTATTAAAAAAATACACAAATGAAAGAAGTTGTTTTCTTATAACTTCATGCTTCTTAAGTAAAATCGAGTTATTTACACAATTCTATAGAAATTTTATTCAGTAACATAAAGAAGTAAACACAATGGACTATAAAAGCGCTATTTGTGAATATCACAGACACCTTTCAAAGAAAGTAAGAATTCAAAATTAAATTAACCGACTCGGGAATAGAAAAATTGCAAACACGTTGCAGTAATTTCACCACCCAAACTAGTTCGCTATTTACTTTATTGTAAAATTCCAATCTCGTTTTCCAATCAAGTGATGTGAACTCCGAAGATGAAATCGTCTGTAACTATATTGGTGTTTTTACTCGTGTTGATTTTCAAATGCAAGACAATTTTGATTTATTTTCAACAAACGTTAACGCATTTATACAGTCTTAATGTAATAAGAAGAATATTTCCCTCTAGAATATGTTTCTCACTGTTTATAAGCCAGGAAAAGAAACATTGAATTAAAAAAAAATAGCGAAAATTGCATGAATTTCTTTTAGATACCATTTCTGGAGTCTATTTTGATAAATAATTAGCCACCCAAGGGTCTATTGATTTAGTTGGATCACTTTTGACGAACCAGATCACTTTTCAATTTTTTATCGTTTGCTTCAATTTTAATTACATATAGCTTAAATGTATTGAATGTAATGATTTGTCATTTGCTTTAATTTTAATTACATGCAGCTAATATAATATTTCAATTAATTAATTTATCGTTTGCTTTAATTTTAATTTCATGTAGCTGATATTATATTCAATTTAATAATTTATCGTTTACTTTAATTTTCATTACATTTAGCTTAAATATATTCAGTTGAATATTTTATCGTTTTCATTAATTTTAATATCGAAAAAGTTTACTGTAATCCATTTCTCGATATTTTATCGCTTACTTTAATTCTGATATTTAATTGAAAATTAATTAAATAATAATTTTAAAAAGGCGCACCTTGGGTGATTAAATCTGTTCTTTGCAAAACTTTGCATAGAACTTCTTGATTTTTTTTTAATTTTATTTTCAGACGTGATATTATGGATGCTTCTTGTGTGGTCAAGGATATTGCAAAGAACTGTGGTCAGCTCATGAAGGATGCAGCCGTGGAAATATTGCGCGGTTCTTTCTATGTTCAACAATCCTGTTCTATTGGAGATGCAAGAGATCTTCTTGAGAAAATAGATACTTTTCCATTATCACAAAAAGCCAAAGATTACGTCACTGAAGTTTTGAACAAACTCATTGAAACTAAATTAACTGTTCCTTTCTTTTCCGTATTGATGAAGTAAGATACGAATATACTATGGAATATTTGATAATGGTTTAAAATCGTGTTTCATTGTAAGCTGCTGTGTTACCTGATTTGGAAAAAATTTATAAAAGGTTAAGGGAAAGAAGAATGGGGATATAAGTAGTCTTCGACTTTATTGTAACTCAGGGCGAGTCTTATCATAAAAAAAATGAAATTGAGCACCTAGAATATTTTTTTCATCAAAATATATTTTATTTCGACTTAACACTTGTACAAATATACTTTTTTCAATTTTATTTTTATTATTAAAGTCAAGTCGTTAGCATAATTAGAAATTGCATAAATAGTTTAGCTTCCTGTTGCATCTTATGTACAGAGTATTACACATTCATATTACATTTTAAATTAATTTATAACCTTTTTAGTGAGAAAACGTACTATATTTTTTCTCAATTACCTTTTCAATTTTGCAAACTAAATTACATTTAAATATTTTATAATAATTATTTTAGAATAAGAGGATGGTATTGAATTGTATTATTTCTGAATTGTATATCGGAATGATTTATTTCCACTTTGTCCTTTGAAACACATATTTCAAAATCCCCATACTACAGAGTAATTTAGTGGCTCAATTCCCAATTTTAAAAGGTATCATCAATTTCAGATTAGTTGTTACAATAACCTTCATTAATGATACGAGTTGAACATATAGTTTTTCTAATATTTGCCATTCAAAATGGGTTTCGAAAAATACAAAAATGTAACCATTTTCCGTATTATATGATTAAAAATTATGGAAATCAGAATAAAATTAAGTTCAATTCCACAGTGTTATTCTTATCTTTTAATACATTTTTGTCGAAAACAATTTCATCTTTAAAATAAAATAAAACGATTTCATAAAAGCTTCAAATCGAAAAAAATAGCTTGAACATTAATTTTGTATATTACCGAAAAGTTTTAGAAAAATCGTTTTAATTTTTTAGTACAATATTTCATTACAACGTCTTTTGAAGTAATAAAAAATAATACAACTAGTAAGAATGCAAGTAATTTAGATTGAGCAGAGGTGTTAATCAAATGTAAAAATTATTGTATGATCTAATTATATAAAAATTTCATTATTACAACATAGAAGTTGCTTAAGTATATCTTAAGCACAAGTAATTCCTTAACTGGTGCACGCGACTAATGGTAGGTGACATTTTTACTGAAAAAAAAATTCAAATTAAATTTATTTTTATAAATAAAGAAATACATAAAAATAAATTAACGATAATGAAGAGGAAATGAAAGGATATCTTCTCAAAATATAACATCTTTCTAAGGAATTTGCTTTATGTTCCAAGAGTGTAGATTCCGTCCGACTTTCTGGCGAAGGTTCTAATTAAATATAGAAATTAATGTGCAGTTTAATAAAACAATGGTTTGTTAATACAGGCATGTAAAGAAGTCTATTATATCCTCTTGAGACCTAATGTCCATTCTATTGGGTATTTTTATTTTACATATAGAGAAAGAATTTAGAGTTTTATATCCTAAGATGAGACACTCCATTATATTGTTGAACAGTCCAGTACTGTCATCTATTTAATAAAACTTGAAATTATTTGTCAGGATCTTTTTTTTCACAACTATTTGAAAACGGAGGACAAAAAGAAAACAACAATGGGAGGCATGTTAGTAGAGAAGTATATATGCTGGATTTAATTTTTATTATATTTTTACATATTTTTTGAATTAAAAATAACTATTTCACATAGATATTATAATGTATGAAAAGTGAAATTAACTATGTTGCATATTTAATCAGTAACATATGTTCTTACAAGACTAAGACCCGATGTCCCTTATGATGAACTGACCAGAAATAGTGTATTTTTTTATTTTAAAATATATTACTGTATATACTGTTCTGTATTTACTTTTTAGACGATTTAATTTAAATTAGAGGAAAAATTGCTCAAAGAGTATGGTCTTTGGTCTCAAGAGGATATATTCATTACATACGGATACAAAAGTTTTTTAAATCAGAAATAATTCTCTAATTGGTGTGTATGAATGTTGGTAGGTGACATTTTAACTGACAAAAATATTTACGTATAAAGTTTGTAAATAAAGAAATACTTAAAAATAAATTAATTTTACTGAAGAAATGACAGGTTATCTTCAGCAAAAATAAATTCTCATTCAGAAAAATCACTTTATACTCGTATTTCATGAGTTCAGGTGCCTTTCAGCTATCACATAAGCTGAGAAAGTAGAGGTGCTAATCAAATACGGAGATTATTGAACATTTTAAAATATATCAATGTTTTTATTGTATACATAGAAAAAATATAGTACATATTAAATTTACTCGAATAATTTAAACTAGCTTGCAATCTTGAATTTTTTTAATAAATCCTTCGAACCAAATTTTTTTGGAAAGATCACCTGCTCCCCAAATTTTTCAATAATTTTATCAACATCTAAGCAATGTGATTCCATAAACTTATCCAAATAAATATTAATATAAGTTGATAAAATCAAAACGGTAAGTGCTCTTCGTTATTCGAATAGAAATATCAAAATCGAAAATTGATTTGTAAAATTATTCAAAATTTTTTTTTTAAAAAAGAATTAATTATCCTATCAAAAATATTGATTACTTCAGACAATAGTGAAATGTCGTTAATAAAAATTAGAAGTGAATATTGCCAATAACATCACCTTCCTAATGAATTATCTTTTTAATTTTTTTCCAAATTATATTTAAGAAAGATATAAAAAGGTTTTTTAAATATATTTATTTAGAAATCAGTCTTTTAAATAATTTTCAAATTTATTTTAATAAATTTTCAAATTAACATTCTTAAATAAATAATTATGACAATCGTGAAAATATAATTTTGGATTATTAAAATCGTTAAAACGATAGTTAAATTTTATAACCTTTATTCATTAAATGACTACTTATCTATTTAAGAATTTTTGTGTTTATCTTACTTTAACTTGTTATTTTATGTGAAATATGGATTCTACGAAACGCATTAAAGAAAACTTACTATCATATACATAATGAATTATTCGTTCTTGTGATTATCTAACATTCATATAATTTCGAAGAATGTTTTTGAAAAGATGTTGAATATCATTATGGTGAAATAATAATTTTTTTCCAAACAGAAAACTTTTGAATTAGTAATTATCTTATAAATCTTGAATAACTGTTTAAAAATTGCGCTTCTAACTTTGCTTCAAAATATTTTATTGAGAGTTTCCAAAGAATTTCAAAACTTCTTATGATTTTACAATAGAGTTGCTCCGTATTCCATAAATTGAAGTAATCTGATATCATCATCAAAACTAAGACACTTATTTTAAACAAAAACTTTAATGATGGTTAATACAAATTTATTGCTTCTACTGAATCCTCGATACAAAATGGTTTGATCAAAAATAAATAAATAAACATTTTCCAGTTCAATTATAAAAGAAAACCTCGATAATATTTTCAAATTAAAAATTTGATAATGTCAATTAAAATTATGTTTATATATCTTTCCAATTAAATTCAAACATGTGTTTTACACCTTAATAACTCATGCAAGAGTTAAAAAAAATATTCGTTCATTTAATCGTTGTTCAAACAAAATTTACTGGGATTGCACACAACATGCTTTCAGAAATTTTTATTTTTCTTCTTCTTTATTTTTCTTTTCGAAATTTTTATGTTTTTTTACTTTATGATTCTATTCAGTAGATTAAGATTGTCTGCAAATTATCTAAATAATTCATCTGCAGCTATAATTAACGGCTATTTTGAACACAACAGGGGGAAAAGAAATCGCTGTAGAAAGAAGAAATCCTTGACTAATTCTTATAGCAATAATCAACTAAAAGCAACCGCTTTAAAAGAAATATTTGAAAAAATTATCAGCTCAAATTACTGAAAGATGCATATCCTTCAAACCTAACTCTAAACCTTTTACTTTTTTTACACTAAACATTTTCTCACTTTTTACTTCTTTCTATATTACTAAACTTTTCTTTTCCAAATGAATATTTTTCCACAGTAATTATACAGCGACTCCCAAAATTGAGTATTCACCTCACGCTTAGCTTTTGAAAGGGCTAACGCAATATTATTAAGTACTTGTTTAATTTTAATCTTTATAAAAAATAAAAAAAAAACTATGAACTATACATTACAAAATGTATTAGACTGAAAAACAAAAATGAAAAATCTATAATTTTAATTAGCAAAATTCTTACTCTAAATCACCAAATTTCATGGTTATGACTTTGAATTAATAGACTGTAAAATTAAAAACTTTTTCAAAAACTTTTTTATGTAATGAATCAGTATAACATTTTTATTTTTGAAGATACCGATACTTGATTTTCCGGGGGAAGGGTATTTTTTTATGTAAAAAAATAAGCACCAGAACTGAAACTAGTAATGAAATTCGGAAAATGTCATCTGTCAGATGTAGGTAAATTTTTGCGTGGTGCTGCAAAGACGTTCAACGTTGCCACACGTGGGTGTAAAAATTATCCATAAATGTAAAAAATTTGATAAATTACAAATAAACTCGAAAGAGGGAGAAGATTCCTTCTTTTGAATTGGTTTGTTTTCATTAACATCGCACAATAAGCTAACACATCGATCAATAACTCCCAAGACTAACCCAGAGATGGCGCTCGTAGTAAACCAGTAACCAGGTCTTTCTAGAGTACTAACCTTTGCTTGAAACGTGTCAAAATTTTAAGTCGATTGGACCAGGAAAAAGGTTTTTTGAAGTGAAGTGAAAAAGGTTTTTTCCAAGTGGGTGCCGCGATTGCTTTCGATGGAACAAAAACAGCAACGAGTCGATGATTCAGAAAGCTGTTTATCGCTATTTACTCGCAACAAAAAAAATTTCTTGCGGAAAAAAAAAAAAAAGAGGAAAAAAAAAACAAAAAACAAAAGTTTTGGAAAAGCGTTGGAACGATTGTATCACCCTAAAAGGTGATTAACAAAAGGTGTTATGTTGATGAATAAAAAAAAAATTTTGCAAAAAAAATGTTGTTTTCAATGTTAGACTCGGGAGTTATTGATCGATGTGTTACATTAGGGCAATAAGCGAATGACCTCGTAATTTTCAACCTCTGTCAAGTGACGAGGACGATACCTGAGCTGGCACCCCCTCTCATAACTTCTACACCACGTAATGTGGGAAACTTGGAGCCTCAACAGATTTTACGTGCATCAGCCATGGCTATACGGTGGGTCATTAGTGGTATCAAGGCTCGAGCCCACGACAGGATGAGAACCTCCACCCGCGATTCAGTACCCATGGTCACTGGGCTACCACAGCAAAAAGATTTCTTCATTTTGATGACCAATAGAAACATCATTCGAGATGTATGAAAAAATCCTAAAGGGGGCCTATTGTGAAAAATTGCTTCATCTGCTTTTACAGCAATAGGACGGTATGTTTTTGCAGAAACTATTCGAAGAGTAGACCGAGAAGCAAACTACATTGGTCATGTAGCTAGAAGAAAATCCTTCCATTCCACTACAAACAGAGAAAAACAGATTACCTTCAATGTTTTTGGAAGTGATTTATTCAATGTTTTTGGAAGTGATTTATTCAATGTTTTTGGAAGTGATTTATTCAATGTTTTTGGAAGTGAGGGTTGCGATGGTACGTTTGGTGATATCTTAACTGTAAACTACTTCCTCCAAACATCATCCTCGCTATAAAGCGTACGGGATGTCCCGAAATTTTGTGTACAAACTTTGAGAGGAGGTAGAAAACACTATTAAGAAACATGATGATTTTCGAAACCATTGGGGGAAACGCCTCCATCACATAATAAATAGACACAAAGGCAAAATAGTTCTACAAAAGAGAAAGCAGTGTAAAACGTTTTATTACGCAACAAAAAAGTACAACACATGACTTACAAGCATAATAGGAGGTGTTCAAAATTGCGCCCATCGGCATTAATGCACACATGAATTAGTGAACATTTTCGAAGATACCTAGTGTTTTGCGGGATTGAAGCAGCAGTGATGGAGTTTCGTGACACCAGGTCAATTTCAGAATTTACGGGTGTGTTGTACTTATACTTTTCACAGAACCTCGAGGAAATAACCTAAAGAAAATAATTCAGGTGATCTGTGGGAAAGGGAGGCTACGCGAAAGGACAGCAATGCCCTAGCAATTATTTCTATACGTCCGGTTAAAATGGTCATGTACGCACCTTGCGAGATGATATACCGCCCCCTCATGTTGAAACTACATTCTGCGTCTAACATGTACAAGAATATCGTTAAGCATTTCCGGAAGAACCTTCTGAAGAAAGACAAGACTTTTGCGAGTGGGCAGTCGATGTGATTAAGATGTATATCTCGACTAAACTGTCCGTCATGATACCACCTGCAAATTAATAGTAATGCGCTGTTGTGAGGCTCATGGTACATTTTCGAACGGGTTTTCAAAAAGCCACATGAGTGCGTTGTGGGTTTTGACCAGCCCCTCCCGTAAAATGGTTGCTTCATTCCTGAACATAACAGAATTGAAAAATTATTAGTCGGCCACACTTTGTTGAAGAAAGCATTGTGCAAACGCGACAGGTCGTGTGTAATCATCCGGCTGCAGTAACAGAACTGTCTGAAGATAAGAGGAATATAAGGCTTCGCTCTACAGAACGCACCAGATAGTTGATCGAAACGTGCCGGTGACAACGGTAAGCGCTCATTCACTAGTTTCGGGATTTCAATCCACAGCATGCACAGACCCTCTCCCAGTATGAATGTTCATGCTATCCGCAGCCACCTAGTATTCTGCATCGTTGCTGTGAAGGTTCCACGTTGCGCAAGATACTGATGCGCTCAAGAAAACATTTCATAATTTAATTCGCGTCTCTTTGGAAATCTTTCCAGGTACAACTGAACTGATGCGTGTCCATTTCTGTTAGCTATGCCATACGAGATGAATGATACAATCGTATGTAGATGATTTGGATATCCATCAACTCGTCGTTTGTTTGTATGATTCATGTTTATAGCACGCAATCGGCGTCTACAATGAGGACGACACGCGTTCTGATCTTGAGAGCTCACTTGCATACAGCGTCATCTATCAATTCTATATAATCATGGCTCATTTCGATATTTTCAACGTTCCCTCCATGTTTGCACTCGATTATCCGAGCAAGCTGCAGAAGCGGTTTGGTTCTTTCTTGTATGGGTTTGTATAATTACGTACGACGTGGGAAAATCAGTCGTTGTTGACAGAGTCATGGACAAAATGAAATACTGAGATGTACGGAAGAAAAATTTTAAATTAGAGACTTTAATTTTTTTTAATTAGATTAAGGGTTGCATTGTATGTTTAAACAAGAGCTACATACAGTTAAACATAAAGTTAAAATTTTTAATTTATGGTTGTTAAGTAATTTTGAAATGCAGTTTCATGCATCACCTTAATCTCTTGATCATATCGTGAGAGAAAATTTTTGCTCTCAGTTGGAAAAGTCTGCTCAAAATCATAATATTAGGAGGGAAGAACCCTTACAAACAAAATTACGAGAAAAATTGGAAAAAACCACTATGAAGCGACACAAGCTCTTTTAAATCAATACACACTATTTGAAAAGTGTTCTAAAGAAAAAAGAAATACAACGAAAAATTAATTCATGTTTTTTGAAAAAAAAAGTTTAAGTAATTATACCGGATTTATACCCAATTTTATGTGATTTAGAGATTTGTAACTTAAAGTAACTAAAATATTACAAATTCTTCATTTTTATAATGCATTTTATTGTTTTTATAAATATTAAAGTAATAATATATTAATATATTTTAAGCCTTCGACAAGAAAAGTAAGTGGCGTAAACACAATTTTGGGAGTCATTTTAAATATATTTTCTCTAAAAGAAAATGTTATAAGAAATATTCCTTCAGTGTATATAACAAACAAGAACTAATCAAAAAATGTGTCCTCTCTAGTATTCTTATTAGTAACTTGAAAAATAAAATGTTATAACATGTGTTCATATTTTGTATCAACATGTAGGTGATCTGTAAATAAAGTTTTCTATATAAAAATGTGTATTATTCTGTTTTAAAAGGGAACACTCTAAGGAAAGACGCCATTATATAGGAATGAAGTCATCCGATATTCCATCAGAATCTTTCAATACATCCATAGTCCCAAAATGGTTTCAGTTTTATTTGTATGGCAACTCATATATTGAACATCGTTTTGGTCTGCCTATGTTCTTCATAGACATAGAAAAGCAACCAAGAATTCCGTTCCGAAATGGAAGAATCCTATACAGCGAAGATATGTTTCCTGAAAAAGATGCTCTCAAGTTCAAAAATGAACATAAAAATTTTCATATGTTACTCTAAATATATCGAAAGTAGTTGCATCGTAAAAACGAACTGCCTATTTCAAAAAGCGAATGTGCGAGGAATAGTTTCCGTAGTTTGGAAACATGTTTTTTGAAACCATTTTTAGTATCTTGTTATTTTTCTATCAGCGAACTACTTAAGTTTTATTTATTTTTCTAGTTCGTTCGGGAAAGTTTTAAAACTGACATAAACAGAGAATTTTAAAAAGTTATCTCTGTGCTCCATTTCCTTAAAGTGAACTTTGGATATTTTATACATATGTTATTCTTTAATAAGAGTTTTTAAATATTTCTTAAAAGACCCTTTAAACAGAAATGGCCACTTTTAATCGTTTACAATGTAAGTTTTCATTGGTTAATACTTTATTACGTTAGAAATTAAACAAAAAGTTCTATGAAGAGAAATCAGAGCAAATAAATATCACACAAAGGAGTAACAGCGAGGTTTGCTGAAGCGATTCCATAATTTTAGTAGGTGACTTTAGTTATGTGTAAAAGAATTTGGATGGAAAGTTATAGTTAGAAATATGTTTTAATCTCTTTCTTGTGTGTATATACTTGTACGTTATTTCATGTGTGGAAGAGAAATTTATAATAAGAACAAAATTTTAAATGTAGCTTCTCTGGTTTTTTTATATAATAATTTTAATCTATGGGCCAATTTTCTTATAATTTTCATCATAATTTTACTCTATTCCAGAAAAAATATTTTTAATAATAATTGCAATATGTAACATTTTTCTTCCTCTTTTGGCCTTTCTTTTCTTTGTGCCTTCAATATTAATATACATAATAAATATTAATATAACATATAATAAAACCTTCTAATATCACATTATTTGCATTTAATTTTCTTAGATCATTTTAAAAAAATTTAAAAAGATATTAGCAGTTATCATAATAAATTTTAATAATTTCAATTCAATTAGCTGTCAATGAAAGTGAAATAGTTTTGCAAAACTTATTGCTTTACATAAGATTATTATACTTAATTTACATATTTTGAGGTTCATGCAACTGTCTCAAAAAGATTAAGACAGGAGAGAAAATTAAAAAATAAAATAAATTTTAAGAAGTATGATTTCTTATTACAAAACTTGAAATAAATATATTCCTTTTAAAAAGTTTCTAATTGACTCTAATTATTCCTTCCTTGTTTATTAATTTCAAAAAAACAAGTTATGAAAAATATAATTTGATTTCAATTTTTATAATAAAATTAAAAAAAAAAAAGTACATTGGCAGTCGAAAAACGCCTTTTTTAAAAAATGTTGTATTTCATACATCTCAAAATAGAGTTAAAAGCAAACAATGATTCATATTTTATAAATTTCTGATTGCAATTCAACTTTTGTATTACTTGAATTAATGCTTCATTTATTCTGATATCTTAGTATTATATCTCGATTAAGATGAGAAATGATGAAAATGATATTTTATCACTTATCGTAAAACTTCGTAGTGTTTAGTAATTATTCATGCATTGAATAATCCTATTTATCAATAACTCATTATTATGCAACTAATTATATCCTAATAAGAATTTTTCATGGATCCACTTCCCCGTGAAAAAAATTAATTAATATCCCATTTTATTACAAACAGAGAGAATTTCTTCTAAAACGCAAATAATTCTACTAGTAATTTATTTTCTTAAATATTTATAAGAATTTTCTCAACCGTATTTAATTTCCGTTCCTGTTAAATAAGCAATTTTAAAACGGCTTATAAGAAAAATAATTGCACTTATTTGTCGCAAAAGTAATTCTTATGGATTACTTATAATGATACATATATTCTCACTTTTAACAATAATTACATTCACTGAATTTGAACACAACAGAAATTATCATGTTTCGAATGCAAGTGTGATATTATTTTTACAATAATTTAAAAGTTTTATTCGGTTTCGTAGAATAATCAAAATCTCATTATCTTGGCATATTTTTTTCTAAAAAGGTAATCTAGAATATCTCAAGTGAAAATTGACTATATCATAATCTCATTGTTCCATCGAATCCATTTAAATTAACCCGATGATACAAGCAGAAATTATGTAAACCAAAAGTATTTTAGTCTATTCTGTTCAACATTTAGAATGTTATAAAAAATCGTTCGAACGTTCCTTGTCAAGTGTAGAATAATTCTCATACAAACAACTATCATTTTTAAATTTTGGCTCTTGGATTTCCGTTTTATTTTTACAGATCTGAAATATAATTATACAGTATCGTTTTGTAATTAAATTTAAAATTTGCATTTGCGTACATAAAATATATTAAAGTATGCAATGAGCTGAAACAACCTTTAGTGATATTGTGTTAATGAAAAGCTCGCATACATTATACCTTTAAGAATATTGCATTACTGAAAATAAGATACAAAAATTTATAAATTATGTTACCTGAACAGCTCTTGCATTTTTAAATAAGCCAACTATTTGCCAATATTTACGTTCGTGTTCATTTTTTCTTATAAAATTCGAATAAACATTTCTTTGCAAAGCTTGACGTAAAAATCATTACTCTTATGAGATTCATTTTTGAATTTAATAATGTTGCAAATATCTCTACAAAGATCAGAATGATTAATATATTGTTTTGAAAAAAGCAGAGATCGAGAGAAATCAACTGAACAATTTTTTGAAAGAAAAATAAAGAAAAACGTGTATTAAAACTACTTTAAATTAATTATTTTTATTGCTATAAATAAGTTGTTGCATAAATTTATTCTAAGAACACGTACATTTTCATCCAATCGAAGTACTAGTGATTGTTTTCATAATCAAAAGCGATTTTGCTTGTAAGATGCAACTAATATTGATACGTTTTGCGTATGTTTCTAATTGTAGAAACAATGCGAATTAAAATTTCAATCTTAAAACTATAATGACACTTCTTAGAACAGAACCCAAAAGATTTAAGGCCTAGATTAGTCTTTTTAGAAAAAATAACAAATATATCTCATCTCTATAAAAATTTGACTATTAAATTAATAATAATTATATCCACACCCACAACGCACTAATATAATTATATCTCAACTCTATAAAAATTTATTTATAGTAACACTGATTTCTAGAAAAAAAAGTTAGGAAAATTGTTCAGAAATCTAGCTTAATGGTTTCTTTGCATCTAGGTAATGCATCTTGCACATAGGAAGCAATTTTGGTTGAAAAATAAACTGCAACATTACAACATCCTCCATGTTTTCTAGATTTAGCACTCTGTGGCATTTTCTCATTACAAAAAATAAAATATGTGTTAAAAGGAGCCCACTTTGAATTACTAGAAACTATAAAGAAAACGTCCCAGCTATTAAATCGGGTATCAGAAAATGGACTGCAACACACTTTGAAGCAGTTGAAAATAAGAATGAAGCTATGAGCATGTTATGAAGTTACGAAGTACT
>BMAW01074535.1:0-63182 GCA_019974015.1 Nephila pilipes | reverse complement strand
GAAAATAAGAATGAAGCTATGAGCATGTTATGAAGTTACGAAGTACTAATGGGGAATACAGTGGAAAATAAGAACGAAGCTGTGATCATGTTATGAAGTACTAATGGAGAATACATTGAAGGAATCAAACAATAGATTTGCCAAAAATTATGAATAAATATTTTTTGCCAATCCCTTTACTTTATATACAGAACTCGCATACATATTTTAATAATATTATTTCATAATTGCGTAAATCTACTCGGGATATCCGTTGAACAAGAAAACTGATATAATAGACGCATATAATTTCCTGGGTGGAAGGAAACAAAACATACGTAACGTATTCAGAACACGCAAATGAAGAAAATGTTGATAATCGTTTTGCTTCTTTTGACGGGATACGTAGGTAACTCGTTTTTTTTACATTATTCAGAAAATTCGTTGATCTTAAGTTAATACAATTTAAAAGTAATAGCTAAAAATTAAGTAATTTAAAGCTAAAAATGTAAACTTTTAATATTTTTATTTCTTTTAGAAAAATTAGGCTGTTTATAAAAATGCTGTACAAATATTGAAAAACAGAATATTTTAAAGAGGTTATTTTTTCTTCTACTATTATAAGGTTCGAAAATTTAAAATAGATTTTTATTCAGATGATTCGATTCATTTCAGATTAATAGGATAATATATAATCAAATAAAACACATCATTAATTAATGCTCTTATAATTTGTTAAAGTAAAACACGTCATTAATTGATGCTTTATTACTTATTAAAGTCTAAATTTTTATTAATGTTAATCACTTGTTAATATTTATTACTTATTTTATTACTTATTACTTTTATTATTTATTAATTATTAAAAAAATTCCTTCGAACAAGCCTTTACTACGAACTGTACAACAATAAAGTTCAGAATTCTTTAGCACATTCTAAAGTAAACTAATTAATGACACATATAATAATACAATAAATTTTCTTCAAAAACTCTATTTATCTTATGAAGATTAAAAACATTTCTAAAGGAAAATTAGTTTGAATACCAAATGCCTCCTTTTCCATTACTCATATAAAAAAATATTTCATTATATTACTAAACGTATTATGCAAATTAATGTCATTGAATTTTTATGATTAAATTTTAATTTATTTAAGAATCTTATCAAACTCAACCTTATAACATTACAGTTAGTTTTACATTGTAAGACTTTTCCTACTTTTTCTTATTTCGATAATATTGATTTTATGATTACTAATTAGATTTTTAACAACATAATTGAATGTTCTAACTAAATATATTTTTTGATAGTGCTTTTTAAGCCATAATTTCAAAAATTAATTTTTTGATATTTCATTTTTTCCGCTTTTTTAAAATTTATTCACAATATAACCCTTATTTTAATAAAGGAACATTGCCGCTTTCATTGTTCTCATTATCTGTATGTTATCTTATTCATCATTTCAAAAGTTGAACTGTTTGATAATTTATAACTTTTCATTGATTCCATAATTGAATGCTTTTGTGAATTTGATAAATATAACGCAAGAAAATTGAATTTTAAAAATCGCACGCAAAAATGGGTTCTCTATAGGGTTTTTTTTTTTTTTTTCTTTTTTTTTTCACTTGCTTCAAAATCAACTTCATCCATAGTTCTGATACTCCCCCCCCCCATTATAAAATGTGATAGGTTCCTATTCAATGAAATTACTTTTACTTATCAACACTAACAAATTTAAGATATAGCACAATATTTGTACAAAAAATAAGCAAAATTTGATTTAAAAAATTTAATATTTTAAAATTCTTTATAAATTTACAATTTGGTATTTATTATAATCATGTTTAATATTTACAATGTTATGTCTACAAGTACTCTCTGAATATTTTTCAAGTTATAAATATCATAAATTCATACAAGATATACATAAAGCTAAATTCATAACTTACAAATTTTAAATACAGGTATTGAATTACTAACGCATAAATAATTTATAAATATAAATGTTATGATTTTTCTTTACACTAACAGATTCGTAAGAATATAAATATCTCAAAGTTAATATGAGAGTTGACATCCATTCCTATTTAATTTCAAAAATGAAGATAATTTAAACGTGGTATAAAATAAGCCTTTAACTTGGTATAAAATAATTACCTCAAGGTAATCTCCACCTGATATTAAAAAAGAGTGTAAAATTTTAGTGAACATGTTTTTTCATTTTAAAAAAATCTAATATAATTATATCATACATCCATCTCACCATGATATAGATTATACGTCTTATTCAATTCCTTATAGATCAATCATTCCTTTTTATTATTTTATTTATATTTTAGAGCACGTATTTTTATGCTGTATATTTATATCTAAATCAACTAATTTTATAAGATATGAAAAAAAAATATTTCATCCATCTTAACTTTCATACTAAATGCATTTTAACCTTACATTTTGCAGCGGCAATGTGCTTATTATTGAATGCTCCTAAATTTTAAAGACATGATACAAAAATGGGACGTATTTATTGCAATTACACGATCTTAGTTTATTTTAAGTATATTTACAATTTCTTATTTCAAAAATTTATTATCAGTCTCTTATACGCTGTTTTCGATTCATATATGTAGCCTTAATTTTTAAGCAAAACTAGGAAAGAAAATTAATATATCCAATGCTCAAAATGCAATGAATAACAAAAGTCATGAATTTTTTTCGTAATTGGATATGACAGGTATTCAGTACAGAAATGTAAATTTCAATAATTAAAATCATATTCAATTTTTCATTCAAGATATTTTGTTTTCTTGTACTAATTTACAGTTAAGTAATAATCACAGAACGTTTATCATATCTTATTTTGCTAAATGGTAAACAAATAATATTATAACATTGAATTAAACTTCAAAAAAAGACATAAGACACTTTAGATTTTGAATTCAAACACATTTCGCTGATAGAATCATTTACTGACTGTAATGTGCTATAATTCACAAATTGAATCGATGCACTTAAATCATTTAATTGCTTAATATCTTATGCATTTTTATGTTATTTTGAATTATGATTTGATAAGAAATAAGATTACAATTCAAGCACTTAAATATATGTATTTTTTTCCTCTAGCAAAAATTGTAATTTTGAACCACACTGGTTATCATAAATTAAGGAAAATTCACAAAAATCGCGATAACTCAAGAAATTACACATGGAATTTTATGAAACTTACCCACAATATACAACACATAGTAAGGTATTAAACAACATAAAAAGAAATTATCAGACATTAATAGTAGTATAGAAATTAGCACATGTATAAAATAAACAAATTGGAAGTATCGGTTTGCAATAGAAAAAGTACCTTTAATATGGAATATGATTGCCTCTAGAAGCAATACAGCACAAACAGCGATGTGTGATGCTTTCAATTATGCGGTCTATCAGTTCAATAGGAAGTGAGAGCCATTGCTTTTGTAAAGCAGATGCAAGCACGGCAAGGGTCTGAGGGGGCGAATTGATGGCAGATACACGCCTCCCTAGAGCATCCCAAACGTGCTCGATAGGATTCAAGTCCGGGGATCGAGCTGGCCACTCCATGCGCGTAATTGTTTCCTGATGAAGATAATCATCAACAATGCGAGCTCTGTGTGGTCTTGCATTATCGTCCTGTAACAGGAAGCAATCACCAATCGCCCCGGCATATGGGCGCACATAAGCATCAAGGATGTTGTCTCGATAAACCTGAGCATTCACGGTTCCCCTTGGAAAGACATGGAGGTCTGTGCGCCCTCCTAAGGATATGCCTCCCCAAACACAGACACTGCCTCTTCCGTATGCATCTCTTTCACGGATGTTTGATGGATGATAACGGGTCCCAGGTTCTCTCCATATCAAATAACGTCTACTGTCACTTTCTAGACTAAACCTGGACTCATCCGTAAAGAGAACAGGCCTCCATTGATCTGACGTCCAGTGGACATGTTGTCGGGCCCACTGCAAACGGTCTCTCCTATGGCGTGATGTGAGCGGCACGCAAATGGCTGGTCGTCTCGCATACAGACCACCTTCGTGGAGCCTTCTGCGCACAGTTGACGTTGACACCAACCTTCCGGTGGCTGCAGCAAGAGAGGATCTAAGATGTGTCGGAGTAGCGGTTCTATTCCTGCGTGCACTTAATGTCAAATATCGGTCATCGGCACTGGTCGTAACAGTTGGCCGTCCTTGACTGAACCTCCTAGATGCCGAATCTGTGGTTTGAAATTGCCTCCAAAGTCTATGAACCACAGATGGACTCACATTTAGCCATCTGGCCACTTCTGATTGACTCTGCCCTGCCTCTAGTCTCCAGATGGCTCTCCATCGTAGTTCTTCAGGCAAATGATGCCTAGAGGTCATTATTACGAATTGGCTATCTCAGATTTTCAATGTCGCAATCACAGTAAAATTTGTGTGCTTTCTCTCAAACTTGGACTTTTATGCTCCAGGCAGATGACGTAAGCCGAGTGCAGGGTCACTAATTTGCATATTGCAATTTTACTCAGCTACTCTTAGTGGACAACATATGCAAATTTTGCACGGTTTGGCTTACTTTTGAAAGAGTTATCGCTATTTTTGTGAATTTTCCTTAATTTATGATAACCAGTGTATATTTTTTATCATTGTTTATTATTATAGCTTTATTTAATTCCTGATACATCATTCCTTTTTAGTCAGTTTTTCTCTTTTATAATATTTAATAATATTTCTTCTGAAAATATTATCTTCTTTGTACAGATATATTGCATATAATGTAGATGATACAATTTTCTGTCAGGTGTTCTGTTTTTTTTTTTATGATGTGAATTTATTTTATTTGGAGACTGACCAGTAGGTTATAGAAATTTTATATGCTCATTCAGTTAATATTGTGTCCAAAATGTTGGCATCATTCTAAGAACAACATTAGACTTCACTGGTAGACTTTTATTATTAATTGAGTCTTCCTTGATTATGTAAGATGCATTAACTTTAGAAATGAATTTTATGAAACATTTTACGAATGGTTTTTCTTTATTTTAATCTGATTGTGTTTTAGGGAAGCATCTATAAAAACAAATCATAATATATTAGTTTATATTTAATTATTCTCACCTGTATATGTGTGTGTGTGTGTGTGTGTGTGTGTGTGGTGTGTGTGTGTGTGTGTGTGTGTGTGTGTGTGTGTGTGTGTGTGTGTGTGTGTGTGTGTGTGTGTGTGTGTGTGTGTGTGTGTGTGTGTGTGTGTGTGTTAAATAAAACCTAAATCCATATTCAAAAATTCCTGTTCCTAATTAATGCTATTTGTATTGATTGATATATCGCAATAAAATTCATTAACTGTTGGTCGAGGTCATGGTCACAGGCTCGCAGACGGCGTTGTTTTTGTCGAGTCATGGGTTCGATGTTTGATGCCACTAAAGAGGAGCTGATGCACCTTAAATCATCACTTGACCGAGGTTCAAAATTACGAAGTCCGTCGCCAATAGCCTTCATGTTGCTTCTCAGTGCAACGTTAATACACAATTACATTGACTCTTGCACTATAAATCGTGACTGTCGCTCACTCCACACTGCTTTACTTGAGGACTATGGAGCTCCATTCCATTTAACGGGCAAATATTCACATTATTCCAAATTCTGAGTTCTTATATTTGACATAATTGGAATAGTGTCGGTCATGTAGCTCATATTTAAGAATAGTGACTCCTATTTGCATTTGAAATTCAGATTTATTAATATTGATCTCATTTTTCGAAAATAATATCAAACAAAGAAAGCATTTTTTTCTTCTACTCTTCTTTGCATAACATTATTTAAATAGTTCTTTACGACGTTAATTTAATGACAAAGTTTTTGTAAATAGCTTCCCAAATCATGATTAAAACGGACTTTCTAATTACCTAAAGTAATCAATTCAGTATTTCTGAATCATCAATCTCCAAATATAGGAATTGTACTGCATTTCCTTTTCTAATCATAAGACATTTTTTTCCCGATCGATCAGATTTTCTGCATGCGTCTGTGGATTGCGAAGCTGTTGCCTTGTCCGACTGTTTGCCATCCGAATTCTTTCCAGTCCCCTTTCCAGAAACTGAAGCAGAGGTCGATTTCGTATGTCTGTAAGTATATTTCGTGAGCATTCCTCACGTGAGAAGTCGTGAGCATTTCTTTCTTTCTCATTTTATAGGATTCTAGTATTTTCCGACAATCATCATTCCCATAAAATTTTATTACCTTTACGCCTCATAAGTACTTATTCGTTAATAAATAATTATATGAAAGAAAAGGTTTAAAAAAATCAAGAATCTTTTATGATGAAAACAAAAAACCGAAATCTCTAATACCATTGTATCACCAACTTTCGCATTTGTTACAGAAATTGGTGCATTGTTGACCAACGACATGTTTTCCTTAATTATTTCTGTAGTAATCAAAAATATTTGTTTCTCATCAGCCAATGAACCCCTCAGTCTTATTAAGATTCTTCATGTTCAAAAAAGGGCATTTAAAGGATATACTGATCAGCCAATTCTGACAGTTAAATATAAAATGTGTAAATCCCTATTTTCTTGCACATTTCTGAGTAGTTCACGTATGTATTCGAAAGTGCGCCAAAAGGCGCCAATTCTACTGCAGTTTAAAAGCAAGAAAGTGTACAAAAAGTGCCCCAGAATGTTTTAAATTTGTTTATTTATTTTTTTTTTTTTTCTTGTAACTCATTTTTTTTTTTATTCGTTCGAGTTGGTAACAAGGTCAAACATTTACTTTTTTACTTTTAATACTGAATCTATCAAAAGATTATTGATTTCGAACTCGTTATATTCTTGGTTAGAATATTTGTATTTAAATATTTCAAATATAATTTACCTCATTGTTTGAAAAGCATGAATGTATTATATGAATCTATAATCTAGATGAAGTCAAATTAATTTCTTTGTTAAAGTGCCTTTTCAACAACGTTCAGATTTTCAGGTTTAATTAATTATTTTTTTAATGTTCTTTCTCTCAACGTTTTAAATTTTAAAAAATTTTTGTCGTTAGCAAGAAATAATTTAAACAAAGTTCATATAATCCTGTTCCCTTGAGACGTGAAATTGCTATATCGTGATCTACATGGAAATGATTTTGAAAAACTCGTATACAGTTAATAACGAACATATTTGTTGGGAATGCGTTGCAGGTACAAGACGGGGGAAATTTTTGTTTCTTCCCCTAATAGTTACGTGTATGGGATGTCTGGCTCTAAATCTATTCAAAGCAGATTTTCATTCTCAGGGACTTAAGCTGCAAAGACATTCTAGAAGACTGAACAGAATCCTCGAATGCCTTTGATGGAAAAGATCGAACTACAAAGTATTTTTTCTTATTTATATAGAGGCTAAATCAGGAAGGCGGCAGATTTACAGTATTGTGATGGAATGATCTGTTCCCATCCTCTGCTAGCTAATTTTATGAAGCGAGTTTTATCGCATATTTTCCTTCAACTAATACTTCGGAGACCTTTAGTTGAATTTTTTTGAATTAAAAATTCCTACTAGTGAATGAAAAGTGACTTATGTAAATTAGAATAAAACTATGAAGTGTAATAAATAGAAATGAGGTGCTAGGTATATTACGACATTGGGCTGGTCGTTATTTTTCCTTCATTAACGTTGGGGACTTTTTGGAAAATTGAATTGCATAAAATTGAAATTTCTTCCTAACCTAAATGAAACTTGATTGGATAAACTAGTTGAATATAAGAAATGTAGTGAATTGAATTAGAGATAATGGTATATAAATGATATAGAATCGAAAGAAAAGAGAAAGAGATAGATTAAAACGGTAGGCTGATAAATAGTCTGTAATTTAGAGTGGAACATCGTAATTAACCTTTCAAATTGAATCGAATCGGGAAAATGTTATAATAAGAATTGGCCAATAGTGGGAAACGTCTTAATCTAAATGAGTGATTTGGTAAGCGAAGAATTTATTGTCAGGCAATAAACTAGGATAGTCGAATTAAGAGGGATTCGATACAGTGGACATATCTATATTTTAATGGTTAATAAAGTATTTTGTCTTGAGCTTACGCATCTTGAATTGGAGTCCAGAAATTACTGACTATTTAATTAGACTGAAGGATGACAGTAGAATTAAATACTGAAAGAAAGACGTCGCAATGTAAGAGACGATGGATTTAATATTGAGTCGGTAGTTTAGAGTGTAATAAAAACTAAGAGCTGAAGCTAGCAAGTGAAACATCGGTAGTAGATCTTTGTTGAAAAAACAGCATTTAGAGTGAAACCAGATCGGAGCAACGAAGTGTTAGTAACTCGAACCCTCATCCCTTGGTCATCGAAGATCTTGAACCTGTGTTTCTTGGTATGAAGGATTATATTTGATTTTTTAAATGTTTGATGAGACGCAATTTTGGGCAAGTTATCCACAAAGAGATTAAGGTAAGAAATAAACTTTAAGAATCCGCAACCTGAAAAAAGAACTTGATTATCATCTGACTAATGATTTTCACTTATAACTTAACTGAGAAGTATCTTCATTTAATTGTGTAATTTAATGCTTCTCTAATTAAAATTAATCGTGATAACAGAAGGAAATAATAATTCAAGAGTATTACAATCTGTTTTGTACGTTAAGCACTCCGCATGAATTAAGAAAATTAACATTTTTTTTAAAAAATTATGCTTTAAATAATATACTTAACATAGTAATATAAATTTCTCGTGTACATATGACACAGTTTCAAAATGAATATTTTGTTCCGATACATATATAATTACATTGCACATTTAATTAGATAAATATATAAGTGTTGATCACATTGAAATTTTGATAAAAAATCAGAGTTTTAAGATATATTTTTAAATATTAACCACTAAAATAATAGTATTTTTTCAGCAAACTAAAAGTTTACGTGGATTGTATTCGAAATTACCTAGAAGAATGTGGAAATGAAGATGCAAGCTTTGAAGAACAACTAAAGGCTCGCTACGAAAAAATCGATGAAGTTTTAAATGATGTCTGCGAGAAAGAATCAAAACTTCACATCGGTAAATAAAAATACAAATTTCAACATTTTCGGATTTCTTTTATTTGAATACTTAAATGTGATTTTTTTTTATAAAAGTAGACAGTAATCGATAGCCTTTTTGTAATATATTTTTGAGAACATTTAAAAATAGTTTTAATAGACAATTTTTTATCTAATTAAGAAAAATATTGGACTTCTAATATCTCAATATAATGAATCTCGAGATATATATATATAATTTATGCTCTCTCTCTCTCAACTTAATTTATACGTTAGGTAACGAAATACATAACTTACTAAAAATATTAATAATAGTTCTATTAATAAATAAATCCAATTTTTTTTCTACATGTCCAGCAAAGAAGTTGGATAGAAATTGTTTTAGTTAGATTAGTATAAACATCGAACTTTTGGAACGATAATTTCGTCTGTTTAATTTAAAATATATAAAGATAACTATATATTGTACATTATGTCTAAGAAGAAATGTAAAATTTATAAATAAATATCTATATATATTGAAGAAAAAATAAGAAAAATCATTTATACATTTTAGATATATGTAGTTATTAATTTTATATATATTTTCGCATTGGTGCATCAGGATAATATGTAGCAAATGTAAAACAGTTTGGACTTTTATGAAAGATATTCCGTCAAGATAGCATAAATTTTGCAGATTTCTCACTCAGAGTACATAAAAAATTAACGAAAAACCATACCTCAGTTTCCGAGAAAAATTTCTGAAAAACATTTCGGACGTCACATTTCGCAGAAGAAAAATAAGCTTTATCAGTAGTAAATATATAAAGAGCACTTGAAAAATATTTGATCCCGAAAAAAAATGCCTTAAAACATCATTAGCTAGTGAAAATTTCAAAGTCGTAATTATAGGCAGACCAAGTAATATGTTACAAATATTTTAATGTGCAACTTCTATTTTTTATTCTCTCAGTATCTGTTTAAGTTTCAAATCGAATGCTTTTCTTCACAAATTTCCAAGCATATTTCACATCTGATAATTATTTGTTCGCTATTTCACTTCGTGTTAGAACATAATCGTAAGATTCATGTCATAATCTGCGAGTCATCAGATGGATATCTATAATTTCCGAATTCTTCTAACGATGCATACCATTAAGAATCCAAAATGGAAATACTTTACTCCGCCGCGAGATATTATCGGCTGATATAAACAGCAATTTTTATCAGCTTAACATGGTATTTTCAGACACATATTTTTCAGTTATTTTCAGAAAATTTTCTATTCGATTTCCTTTACCATTTTTCTTTGATTTCCTCAACGAAATATTTTCAGAATTCTTCGTATGTTACGCTTTCATCAGGTGATACTCAAATAATCACATTATATGTCGAGGTAAGCTGCAACGTAAAGCTGGAACACATCACACATGGCAGACTTTTGCGATATCCTTGTGTACATTTTCTAAGCATCTCTTTCTTTCTTTCTTTCTTTCTTTCTTTCTCTCTCTCCCTCCCTCTCTCTCTCTCTCTCTCTCTCTCCTCTTTCCGAATAACTTATACTTTCTATAGATATCCAATGCACCAATTAAGAATCCTTTAGAAATACATTGTATTTTAGCAGATGTCATGAATATTTATGGAAAGAAAGTTGTACAGGTTCTACAATTATTGCAACTTCATATAATGGCATAAGTCTGCTTTGGACTCTGCTATATACGTTATGTAGAAAAAATGCTTTCAATAACACTTCATTTGCCACTTAACTTACGGAGGATATTGATTTTGGGTTGATAGAATGGTGTAATACAACAAGGATTCTCCTTCATGCCTGGATTCTCCTTCAAGGATTCTCCTTCATGGTAAGGCCCTGCTAAAACAGTGATCTTATGTAAAATACTGCATGCAACTGGTATGCATGCAGTAAGACATTATCGTCTTTCCAAAACTTTTGTTTTGAGGCTTTCTTTCATACAAGTCAAATAATGCCTGTTCGAATTACAGATACGCATTACTTCAATTTCTTTCCCATGCAAGTTATTTTTTCTTAAAAGAATGAAATATGAATAAAATGTATGTTTATGTTATTTATTTTTCATTGTGCAGTGTATCACATATCTCATAAAACTTAATGTTGACAAACAAGAAATAAAATCATCTATAATTTGCATTTTTCATGTAAAATATATATCGTTGAAGAGCTTTGTTCTTGGATCATATTTTGAATATTTAAAGCTAGAATGTGTTTTTGAGTAGTTTATTGTTTTTAAAACATTCAAAATGTATTAAATAAAGCATAATACAATGAAATAAAAAATTTAATTAGTGAAGTCAAGACTGGAATAATCGCTGTAAAATATATTATTGAAAATTTATAAAATTCTATAAAATACATTGGCTTGAAAATCAGGCGGGGAAGCGTGATTTCGTTGTTTTACATTTAATATATTTTACTTTACTGAAATTTTTCATGTGAATAGTGGTTTTACTTTTGAGAAACATATGCACCAACTATTCTTAGTTCCATAAGAAAATTATTTATTTAATTTCAGATTTTATTGGTAACATAAAATGTTTGAAATCAAGTATTCTAAGCCATAATGACTCCTGTTACTACAAAACCGAAGCAGTTCTAAAAATATACAAGCAAAGATTTCCGGAGCAAACAGAACATATAAATAAAAATGGCATTTACTGGGATGAATATTTCTGCTTGTAAGTAAAATAAAATCAATTAATTGATATCTTGCTTCATTCCTAATGAATTTAAAATCTTGCATTTAGAAATATTTTGGTGAAATAGTACACTTTTCAAAGAGAGCAATAGTATATTTTTTTTAAAAAAAATTAGAATTTTGTAATCTTTGTATAGTAATTAATTACAATGGAAGATACAAGGGAATTAATTAGAATTAATTAAAAAATATCAGAATAATAGTACAAAAACATTCCAAATTTTAATACAGTTTAAACAAAAGATTTGATTTTTTAAAAAAAAATTTAAATCGTAATAATAAAATCACCGATTTTTTGAAGCGTATTAAAATTGAGTTAAATTGAACGAACTGAGAGTTTTAAAAGTTTTTAATTAAAAAAACTACCTCAAAAGCATATATCAGTTCCCTTTTTAATCAGTGTTTCTTTGTGATGAAATTTTAAGGATTAAGTTTCTCTCTATATATAATTAAAAGTTAATAATTAATTGCTAAAGTTATACATAATTTTTTTAATTTTAAGTTATTCTTTTTTAACTTTAAAAGAAGAATTTATCTGATCGAGTCGTCATTCGTTCTAATACATCGCTTTAATTTATCGTAAATAGTTTTCAAAAAACAAAAAGAATTCAAAATAATTTAATATATATTTTTATTTTACCTCTCAAAATAAGTAATATATTAATTTATAAAATTAATGAAATTCTACATGTTTATTCTTAAAAAATAAAGCAACATTAGAAATAGAATTTTTAAAAAAAAGAACCTTATAAATATTATAAGCTAAGAAAAAGAAACAATTATTTAAAGTAAACAATAAGTTTATCGGTCATACTGCTGCTCTTTTATAAATACTATAGTAACTCTTCAGTCAGCAATTTCTCAAATTCTATTAAACATTTATCAAAATTGACCATTAAAAATATGACACATTATTAATATACCGTGTATTTAAAATTTGTAACTTAAGCAATTTAATTCTCTCTATAACAAGAGGTAGATAATGTTTATTTTTGGCTTATTTTTAATTATGTTGATTTATTTTTGTGTTATTTGTCATGTTTTATTACTGCGAGTTAGATTTTTTTTCTAATCCCTCTCTCTATATATATCTCCTTTCTTATTGTTTACCATGAAATTAATATATATTTAACATTATAAACTAATTTAAAGATAAATCCTTCACTCATTAAAACATAAAACATTAATAGGGAAAACTGAGTATCATAAGTATTATATTTATACGGCATCAAATTGTTATATTTCATATTAAGAATTCAAACTGAGTTAGACTATCAGGAAACTAATATATATGCAAAATATTTTACTTTAAAAAGAATCCTGAAAATGTTAAAAAATAAATCAGGACATTTGTTATTTTGCGTTGTAATAATAATGAGAATAAGGTAATAAAAACAAAACTTCTTTTTCGAAAAAAATTAAAACCACTAGATAGTTATAAATGTATTGATTCATTGAATGATATTATATATACAGTTTTATTACTGTGTATTGTATGTGCTTCATATGATGCTGCAAATTCCCTGAAATCATATATGTAAACAGTATTTATAAAAATCAGTACATAGGGTCTTATTCCAAACTTTAACTAATCGTGTATAGTAACTAGAGTTTGCTTAAGTCTTATGGAAGATCGATACCAAAAATGCTGCTGTTTCTTTCTGAAATGTATATTGATTTGAGAACCAATTTTGTTTACTTCTTTTAGATTTTAATTCCAGGAATTTTCATTTCCTTCGAATTTAAAGTATTACTTAAACAATATGAATATATATACAAACCTTCAAAAGTAGTTTTATATCATAAAATATTTATAAAATAATAAAATATGAAGTTTTTAATATAAAAAATAGCAGTAGTGCTTCATTACTTCCGAAATAAGTTCTCATTGTTCTTTTCGTAACTTTTTGTTTGTGCATTTTGAGTTAATTAAATGAAATTTGAATAATGAGGTGAATTAATTGCTAAATTACGTCACAAATCTACTTTGAAACAAGTTAAATGAATTATTTTCACAGATTTTCAATAATTATTTTTTAATTATTGATAAACATACTTTTTATTGCTTACAAACTAGGATATATATCAAACTTGATATTTTATAACATTTTAGAAACAGTATGTTAATATCCTCGCAAATTATTTTTATTCTCAAATTTGTATACTTTCTTTTATGTGAAAAATTTTAAAAATAATTTATATTAGGTCAACTGGAAAGCTCTGTCCGTTTGTTAAGTGAAAGAAAATAATACGTTTTTCATACATTTGCTAATATTTACTGTACAATATGATTCCCGTCATTATTAGGATTGGTCTGTAAACATTCCAGATGGTTCCCTCGTGAGATAAGTGAGAAAAAATTTGCTTTAACGAATCGGCATATACACATCTCTGTTTTCTCGGAACGAAAACAAATAGATTTTAGACCGGATGATAATTGTGAATGGATTATTGGATTATTTTCAAAATGTATTATTATGATTATCAGAAAAAGGGATTATTTTTAAATGCATCGTAAGCAAAATAGCATACTTGTAGTGTGAACTACAGTCAACCCTCCTATAACGCGGTACTCTCAGAACGCGGTTTCCATATAACGCGGAGCTGAAATTGCGACAGCCCTCCTATAACGCGGTACTCTTACAGCGCGGTTTCCGTCCAAAAACGTCCCATCAGTTCTTTCCGTGCACCCAATGAATGGTTTTAACTGGATATATTTATATAAACATTCAAGCTTATCTCTTAGCCATTTACGGCATCCGTTTCAGTCGTCTCAGAGCTCTTTCACAGTACGTCTCGTTGGTGACATTCTTTCTAAAATTTTGTCTGCACCGTCCATTCGTTTCGCTTTTGCTACTTAATTTGTGGTTTATAATTGGACATCATTACACAATACTGTAAGTAATATTTTTATTTGTTTTAATATAATAATAATAAAGTAATTATTAACCCTAGATTTGCATCATGTCAAACACAAAAGAAACAAGGAAAGGATTAAAAAGAAAGTTTATATCGCTTGAAGATAAAATCCAAATTTTAAATCGTTTAGAAGGCGGGGAAAAAATATCGTCTGTTGCAAAATCAACAAATTTGAATGAATCTACAATTCGAACCTTAAAGAAAAATGCAGATAATATAAGGAAAACTGTGGCAGATGGCTGTCCGTTAGGTGCGAAACGTGTTACTCGCACACGAAATTCTAATATGGTTAAAATGGAACGGGCGTTAATGATCTGGTTGGAAGACTGTATAACCAAAAAGATTCCTATCAGTGGAAATCTTATCAAGCAGAAAGCACTTAAAATCTACGAACATTTAAGGAATATTGGGCCTTCTTATGCAGGGCTAGAAAATCATTCGTTTGTCGCGAGTAAAGGATGGTTTGAATAACTAAAAACAAGATACACATTGCACAATATTAAGTTTCAAGGAGAACAGGCTTCAGCAGGTGCTAAGGCTGCCGAAAATTATAAGCTGAAACTAGCTAGAATTATCAATGAAGGAGGTTATTCACCTGATAAGATTTTTAACGCCGACGAGACTGCATTATATTGGAAAAAACTACCATCTAGGACCTTCATTTGGAAAAATCAAAGGCTTGCTCAGGGGTTTAAACCTTCAAAAGAACGTATCACCCTACATGTGTGCAGCAATCTATCAGGGAGCCTGATGATAAAACCAATGATAATAAATCGTTCTTCAACTCCCCGTGTAATGAAAAACATTATTAAGACCCAATTGCCTGTATTCTGGCGATCTAATAAGAAAGCTTGGATGACTCATGATTTATTTAAGGATTGGTTTTATAATTGTTTCATCCCGGCAGTGGAAACCAATACGATGGTAAAAAATTTGTATTTCAAAGTTTTACTGGTTCTTGATAACGCTGGTTGCCACAACATAGAACTGGATCATCCAAATGTGAAAACTGTCTTCTTTCCTCCTAACTGCACGTCATTCATACAACCTTTGGACCAAGGAGACTCTCAAACTTTAAAAATGTACTACACACGCCAACTTTTCCAAACCATTTTCGACAGATTAGAAATAGTGAAAATAAAACTCTTACTCAAGTCTGGATGGAATTTTCTATTTTAGATTGTATTAGAACCATGTCATCGGCTTGCACGGAAATTAAACCATCAACGCTTAATGCGTGTTGAAAACCTCTTTTACCTCAAATGGTTCAAGCAATACAAGATGATTCTACAATTTCACTCCCAGTTACAGAAATAGTGAACATTGCTTCTCGTTTAAGCGATGAAGAATTTGCAGTAAACCATCAGGATGTAAGAGAACTAATACTCGGGGGGAAAACTTTAGATCAGGAAGAACTGAGGGAATTAATTGATGCACCCACCTCAAATGCATTGGTAAACAAAAATATGGAAAACGAATGGTTGCCAAATCTTGATTTACAAGATGTGAAAAAAGGGCTAAGTTTGGCTAAAGAATTAGAACTTCATTTCATTCAAACTGATCATTCAATGGTGCGCAGAGCAAAGTTTAAACGAGAGTTAAGAAATTTCTTAGCTCCCTATAGAGAGGGTTTAGTGGAGTTAGAAAAAAAAAAGCTACAATCGAAAACCAGTGTGAAGATGAACCAAGTGAGGAAGACATTTTGCCCATTAAAAGAAGGCGAGTTAGGCGATTCATATCTGACAGCGAGGATGAGTGTTGAAAAATTATATAATTTTACAAAAGTCTTTCTTGTTTTTATTGGAAAACAGTTTTTTAGTTTAGTTTTTATTTCATTTTTTTTATCATTTCCTTATATGAACTCTTCAATTCAATAAAAATAATTTATAATATATCTTGTCTTTTGTATTTATTGGTCTCCATATAATGGAGATGATGTGATTTGTACTAATTCTGAGTTTCTTATAGAGCGGTTTCCATACAACGCGGTAGACGGTTTCCATAGAACGCGCTACGAATTAGCCTGGTTTGTACGGTTAAATCCGAGTTTCTTACAGCGCGGTTTCCATATAACACGGTACGCACTCATCTTGTTATAGGAGGGTTGACTATATCTATTCCCTGCACCACTAAATCGAGATTGCGTCTGACTAAAAGAACGCTGTGCGTGTGTTTGGACGTCCAAGAACCAACACATTTCGAGCTTTTAAAACCTAACAAAAAGTTCAATTCTGAAAGATACAGTCTGCAAATGTATGATTCAAACAAAGAACTCAAATAAAAGAGGCCAGCGATGTTCAATATTATATTGAATCATTATAATGCCAATCCAAGGACTGCTTTGGCCATTCGTCAAAAAATCACAGAACTAGTCTGGGAATTTCTGTCGCATCCACCATACTTCTCAAACCTAGAACCCTTTTATTTATCACTCCGTGAAACAATTTTTGAAAGGAAAAAAATTTCAAAACTGAAGAATACGTCAACCGAACGGTTCTTGAGTTCTTCGCCTCTAAAGACAAAACATTTTCTAAAATGATATTAAGAAATTATTTTCACGTATGTTGTTCAACATTATAACAACAAAAAATATATTGAACAATAAATATCATTAAATGTAGGAAAAATGTATTATTTTCCTTCACTTCCACAAAAGGGGTGAATTTTAAGGTAGACCCAATATAATGAAATTTAATATCAAATTTTTTTTGAATTAATGTATCTTCTCATTTGTAATTTGATAATAAGTATTATAATTATCTAAGAAATTTCATTTCTTATTTTAGATTTGAAGCATACGATATATCCTGCCTGGCTGCAGATGCTGCTAATAGATGTGGACTTCAGGCTAAAAACATAATTCTTGAAATAGTTAAGAGATTAAATTATTTAGAATATTCTTGCTCGGAAGAGGCTCGTGTTGAGCTAATGAATCTGATAGAAACTTTAAATTTTGAAGTGCAAGATAAAATTCAGTTAAAAGAAATTTTCAACATTTTTAACTGAAATACATGTATATATTTTCATGTTCATTTTTGCTGGAAATTTTTTCAATAAATTTAAATTAAACTTGCATTAAAATTTATGTAGATATTATTTATACATCTAATAGAAAACAAATGTGATCGATACACGTTTAGAACCGATGAAAATCCTTTTATTACTATCGAAATATTTTTAGTTCATATTATTAACTATTTCATTTAATCATCTTATAAACTTTAAAAGTTATCACAGATGTTATCATCAAATATTGATTTTTCATTAATTACTCGTACATTCAGCTTTCAATTCATAAAAATTGATAATAAATTTTTTTTTCGTATTCTCAAGCTTCGAATATCATGAAATCTATTTAGATTATTATAAGAAATGTGATTTTTTCTTTTTATAAAGAGATCTTCAATGGAAACTCTATATACATAGTTCTACGCTTTCAGTATGGCCGTAAATGTCACAATTCATCGCTATACATCTTTAGTGTGTTTAAACTGTAGGAATCAAGTCTAAGAAAAGAAAAAAAAAAGAGAAAAAAGGAGGGTGTATGTGAACAGAGTTAAATCATCCTAGTTAAGGGTACCAGGATATGTAGGGGTAAATGAAATACCACATTTAAGGCTCTTTCTTTTTTTAAGACAATTATGCTTTAAAATTGTTCGTAGACCTTAGGTGTTTTTTTTGTGTGATCAATAATGATATTTTGATTATTTTATTGAACTATAAAAGTAATTTTTAAGTCAAAAAGTTTTTATTTCTCTTTGAGTTGAATATAGACATGGTTTTTTCTTCAGATATATTAGCAATTAGGTATTTTTAAAAATAATATTCTATGAATATGCAAAATGCTTTACTCTTCATGTATAAAATAATACACAAAAAATAGTTAGCTAATTTTTTAATAATATTAATGAACATTTTTTTTGAAAAAATTATGGAACTTTGTAATTTTGGAAATTTTAATTTTTTTTTTCAAATAAAAAAATTATTTATAAAAAATTTAGGTACTACTTAAAGAAAAAGTATTTTGGTCCTTTATGTGCATTAGTATCTATTATATGAGTAGTTGTATAAAATATCTGGGATCCTATGGAGTAATAATTTTCTTTAAAATGGTAATTAAATGCAAGTATATCTCACAAATCATGTTCATATTCAACTAAGAGGGGGAAAACATTTTTGACAAAAAAAAATTACTTTTCAAGTCCCATAGAATGATTATAATATCATTATTAGGCACATAAAATAATAAAGTTCTTCTAATAACATGATAAGGTACAAATATATATTCCAAAAACAAGAAGTTGTATATATAGTATTTCGCAATTCCTCGCAGGGCCTGAAGAAATTTTTGCTGTTATGAATATTGTTAAATTAATTTAAGCTTTTGGGAGTTGTCATAACTTAATGCTTTTAAGCAGAATGATAATTAAATATAATTTCGACCACCTTTTTGAATTTGTGAATGTAAAGTTAATGCAATAGAACTTCTATTTTTTCTTATCTTCTTCTACAGCCATTTTAAATTCTTGAATGTAATGTTAAACCAAAGAAGATTCTATTTCCTATCTCAAATCAACTATTCTATTTATTTACATAACATGAAGGGCATCCTAAAGGGAGAAAAGTAATAATGTTTTCTGAAAAATAGCCTTTTGTATCCAATTTTGAAAATACTTTTAAATATATTGTAAAAATCCGAAAATCAACAATGGAATCATAAATATAAATATAAAAATATATTCTCAACCAAGAGGACAAATTCAATTTCTCCGACACGTCCAATATTTTTGCTCTTTCTCTTGGATATACTTTATAGCATTAAAATAAATACTTAATGTTTCGCTTTCGGGTGGAAAGTAGGAATTCTAAGCGGTTTATGTTAATCCCATGACTTCAAATGATCAAACTAGATTGATATAGCAACATAAATCATCAATATGATATAAATCGACGGCATAAATTTCTGAATTCACAAAGTCTTTGTCTATAACAGACCAAATTTTAGAGAATATGTGAATCTCTAAAATTCGATTTCAACTGAAACACACTATACATTCTCAAGTATTTTTTATTAAAATACATTTTAAAACTTCCAAATTCTTCAGGTAAACATATAAAATTAATAACACAAAACCAAGGTTCTATTGTATTGATCTTTTAAATATGCAAATTCAAAGACGAAAACAGAAATCATTGCACATACATTGTATAAAAAATCATGTGAAAGAATAGTAAATAAACTTATGAGTCAATAAATTTCATTCAGACTGTGGTAGCCTACTGGTCATAGTCACAAAACCGTACCCGATGATGAAAACCGTACCCGTCGAATTGGGGATCGAGTCCTTATATCACTGATGACACACTTTATAACGGAGCTCATGCACCTTAAATCTGTCAAGGCTCTAAGTCCTCCCTTCAGCTTGGTGTGGAAACTTAGAGAGGGAGAAGCTAAGATTCATTGGTATCAGTGTTATATGATCTAGGTTCGAGATGGCGAGGTCTGTCGCCAATAGTGATCGTGTTGTCTTTAAATGTGACGTTAATCAAAATTAATCATTTTCAAATAAAAAAAAAAGATCAAACCTCAATGAGTTTTTAAAAAATATTGTATCGATCAAAATAATGCTAATTAACAGCTGAATACCTAGAAATATTTTATTACGATAAATGCAAAGTATTTCTAAGAATACATTATATATTGTTTGGATTTTGTTAACAACGTTCCTTTTGTGAAATGGTATGCACAATCTAATTAAACCATTTTAATAAATATACTCAAGGAAAAACATACTCTCTTCCTTTTAAAAAGGCTATATTTTTAAATAGCAAAAAATGTGTTTCGCTACCATGTATCTCATGATTATATAGAAGCTGTTTTCTCTGATTTATTCTGTTCTTTGCATTATTCTGCAAATATATAAAAACTGCAACTTTATTATGAATTTTTGCAACTGTTAAAAACCCCTTCCCCCAAAAAATGTACATCACATATAAAGTAAACACAAGAAGACATAAAAAAATTATTTTTGAATTTGTTTTTTCTCTTATATTTACAATGCCTTTTATAAATATATAGAAACACTTTTTAATCAATAAGACTATAATTCTTTTTATTCGTTTTAGTAAGTATACCTTACAGTTAGATCTTTCGTAAGTCTTCTAGAATTGAAATGATATCAACTAATGAAAAATTCTGTTAAATTAGGAATAAAAAAAGAGTTTAAAAGAGAAGAGAATTTTTTTCTAAAACTTCAGAACGTTCAAAAAGATTTGTTAGAAAATAAACTTAATTGGTCAGAGAGAAAAGTACTCTAACGTTAGAATGATGTTTTCTTAAGTAGTTAAAAGTTATTTGCGACTTCTAATTAATTTTTTACATGATACGTTAGAGTGGAATAGTTCTTAAAAAAGTAAATTTTATTCTGACTGTAAAACTTCTGGATTCTTACTGCCCAAGGGATTGAAACAAACTGGTAACTATCCAGAAGTGATCAATATATGGAGTCTTACCGATTCTCCTAAGCATTTAATTTCTTCTATATATTTAGAGAATATATGTAATCATATAAAAATGAAGAAAAATATCTTATTCATATCATTTTCAAAATCAGTACATTTATTTATTTATTTTGATGGATTTAACTTTTTCTTCTTAAAGAAAGAAAATTTATTTTTGTTCTTATTTATTCCTTGTTCTTATTATTAAGTTAGGAGATGAAATCCTTTTTTTTTAATTCCAACTGTACCATTTAAGCTCCTAGAGTCTCTCTTCACAACAAGTGTTTTTAGCTATTTTTCAAATACACAAAATTCTAAGCTAAAATAAATTTTTAATCTCGACTAGGATGGCATCAAGAAATTTTATTTTTTATCCGAACTATTTTTCATTAATTGTAAGATCAGTATTATTTCCCCACAATTCAGACAAATCCTTCATTTTGAAAGACATTGCACTTAATAGAACAATTGATTAGAACGCAATTGAGAAAACAAATCGTATTTTCCATGAGTCTGGTTGGTGCAAGCTAAAAAGCCTCGTTAACACTAAGGACATGTAACTTTTTATGCAAACCATTCTCTTACGTTAGTAGAATATTTTAAAGATTTGGTTCCAAGGGAAATTTTCAAGTACCTTTGGGAGCACCAAAACGGAAATGACCCTGTTCTTAATATAGTAATAGGATTAAGAATTAATGTTCATGCTTCATCCGTCTCCTAATGGAGGGGTTTATTCAGATGTTTATGTTGTAAATATCCCATTAATTGCAAATTAGTATTAAACGGTCGATATACAACCCAGAGAGGTAATACAAAGATAGGTTAATCTTTCATTGGCCTATGTTGGGACTTCGAAAATCCGATTAACTTTCACAGGTGATCAGCTTCTGTAATTCTGAAGTAAAACTGTATGAAAAAATGCATTATTTTTTAAAAATTCTAAAGATCTAATGGATTATTTCAAAAAGGTAGATGAAAATTGATTACTACTTTTAAAATGTTTGAAATACAAATTTAAAGCTCAATTGTAAACTAGCATTTGCTTTGTGATCAATAACTATAAAACTTCTTAATTAGAGAGAGGAAACATAAAAACAAAGTTCTAAATTAATTTTTTTCCAACACTATTATTTTTCTCTCCTTCTGTTATAAAATTCAAAACACCCCCCTCAAATGCAATGGAGATATTTTAAAATTTAAGAAATATTTTGAAAATGATAATTAAACTATATATTTATATCTCGAGACTTAAAATATTGTTAAATAAGGCTAAATTTGAATTACAATTTATCATTGAATATCAATTTGCTTGAGAAAGGTAATCCATAATTCTGCAAGTGTTTGAAATGAATAATTTAAATTAGTACTCATTAGTCAAATACGCATTACATAACATAAAAAGCAACGCACCGAGGAGGAGATATCCGAAAATGCGGATGCATATTCCTTACAATAGAATATAAAAATGATTAACTTCGGGCGATTAATGGGCCGTGGTAACCTAGTGGTTATGACATTGGATTTGTGGCCGATCCTTGTTACGAGGCCGATCCTTGGTCGCTAAAGACCCGCCATGTAGCCGGGGCTGATGCACGTTAAATCTGTCGGGGCCCAAAATCCACCCATTAGCATGGTGTGGAAGTTAGGAGAGAGTGATGCCAGCTCAGGTGTCGTCCTCGTCACTCAACCACGTTCAAAATTACGAGGTCCATTGGCAATAGCCCTCGTGTTGCTCCCAAGTATGACGCTAATAAAAACTAAACTAAACTAATCGGACGACATTAATGATAAAATAGTTTGAGCTCCAGTGAATTGCAAAAAATTATTTGTATGGTGCATAAAGCAAAGAAAATTCCAATGCTACAGCATAACTTCCATGCGAATGTGATTCCTTTGACCCATATGGTATGTACCGATACCTAGCAGACAGATTGTTGATCGGTATAAGCAGATGTCACCATTTGAGAGATGACGTACAATAAGAAGAAAGGAACAAGATTAGGCAAATCGCAGGACTGCTCTACATTTTAGTTGGAGTGATGCTACCTTTCGTCGATGTTGGCATAATGAGTGAACTTTGGTAATACATAGAGTCAAGAAGGTCAGCTTCCAGCGGCGATAGACCTCATCGTCTCTGTCGGTTGACCCATGACCGCGACAGAGTGATCATCTAATTGGAGCTCACTGTCCTTGATGTATCTTTATCAACAATCCGATGTGTATACGGGACACCAATTACTAATATGACCATAGATAGGGGACTATCTATACGGAGGAGGAAACCATCGCCTCGACTGACTCTCACCATTGAACATCACTAAACGCGTTTGCAATGTTTCTAGACGCAATGAACCTGGAAACTCATGATCTGGAGTGGAATTGTTTTCAGAGATAAGTTCCATTTCGAAAGGATCTCCGGTGACCAGCGAGTCTGGAGTTCAATATCTGGTGACTTTCGAGACAGCGGTTTGAAACTGACCTGACTGTCATCCACCTCATAGCTCAGTAACCAGGGATTGTGGTATGAGATGACATTTAATTTGACAGTTATTCCCGTTTAATTATCATCCATGACACCCTTACAGCACGGATATTCGTCGCTTACATTGTTCGCTTCGTAGTGTTGACTTTCTCGGTCTCCCGAGCTTACATTTCAATAGAATAATACCCTTTCTTTCCCGACAGCCTTTCTTGAGGTTTACCAACACTTCCTTGGCCAGCGCAATAGAAGAAATTTTTCCCGATTTAGCACATTTAGGTTCTGATGAGCAGGGATATTTGACCATCTCCGTATCACGTAGATCTATCTCGCAAATTAGAATATGTATGGAAAGCAATCCTACAGGAGGACATCCGCCAAGTCTACAAGTCAATATCCAATCCGATAACAGCTTGCATCAGGCCCAGCCATCGGCCAAAGCATTCATGAATTTTTTTTTGTAGCTGTACTTCCTGCAAGAAAACTTCTTATTCCTTTTTTTCTGTTATACATGTATATCACAAGTACCGAGTTTCGTTCTATTCAGATAACTCATTTCTGATGCGACGCTTTTTTAAGTTATAGACTGTACAAGCAAAAAATAAAGAAGAAAACTTATTTTAATGAATTAAGAGACATTTTTAATAAAATTTAAAATTGGAGTAGAGCATATTCTCGGAGAAGAGACGTATTGTTTGAGATTCTATCATAACTTATTTTTCGTGTACTTTCAATTTGCTCGATATTTTTGCCAATTAATTAAACCATTTAAGAATATATTATCTACTAAGCTCTAAAAAATGATTTAATTTTTTTTTTCAAGACCTTTTCCCGAAAACCTCATCCCTGTTGTGCTCTCTTACCCAAGTGAAAAATGTATCAAGCACTCGACATGAAATTCCCGTTCGAACAACAATAGACAATTTTCTCTGCATTTCTTTAAGACAATTTTATAAAAGAAAAAAAAACTAGTATATTTTCAGGAATCATATGCTTTATTAAGCAATTAAAAAATTTTAGAGCTTGTTTTTTTTTTCCTTAAAGCAGTATAGACTACATAATAAGATTTTTTCGCTTACAATACAATCATCAATGTCTAGAACTTGCTGTTACGTGAAGACTAAGTATTTCTTAATTCTTGGAACAATACGATGACTATTTAATTCTTGAGATGGTAACATTATCATTCAGTGTTTCGGAATCTGTTTACCATTTTTCTGGTGAATTAATTATACATTTAACTGTTTTACTGCATGATTTGAATTTAATCGGAATCTTGTACCGATGATATATTTCCCTGTCTCTTTCAAGAACTATTTATTTACTTGATTTAAAGTATATATTTGAATATTTATTAAAATTGAGAAACGAAGATATGCTCATCGGTCTTGCGAAGGAACTATTTATTCATATGAGTTTAGAGGCATTGAAATATTTATGTTTTCCGTGTTACCTATATGATCATGTGCTTCATAGGACAACTATATATTTATTCGAATTTTGAGGCTTTTGAACGTTTGATCGGTCTGTTATGCGACAATATTTTCACTGGATTTGAAAGCTAACTACCTTTGATTCCCTGTACTTAAAAGAAATTTGAATATTTATCCCTCATTCTAGGGACAATGATATACTGACAGGATTAATGGTACAGTAACATGTTTACTGATTTTAAAGATATATAGCTCGATTATCTTAAGACTTCCGTCTACCTGCCATTTTAATTTCGTGAGCGTAAAGTTAATACTTTAGAATTTCTACTAATGTTCTCAAAACTTAACTGTTGTATCCTTTTTAATGTAAAGAAGAGCAAAAAATAATGAAGATTTCTGTGGAATTACATTTTCTGCCGATTTTTGAAGCTATTTTAAAATATTTTCGAAGAACGGAAAATCCCCCAAAAAATCATTAAAGTAAAAGCAAAAATATTTACGAAAATTGGAGAGAAAATGTAATTCCGCTGAAAATTTCATTATTATTATTATTGCTTTTTTGGGAGCTCTTTATAGCATTCAAACAGATAAATAATTTAGACTTAAGGACTGTAATAGAATTTCCTTAGATTTAACATTACATTCACGAAATGAAAATGACCGGAAGACGGGAGGCTTAAGACAATGATATAGTTATCTGCTTTATCAGAGAAATGCATATTTAACTGATATAGGGATAACTGCGCGTTTTCGCAGCAATAGTGACGACGATATGCTTATCTATATTTCGTGGGAGAATTACACATTACGCCATTTATGGAATGTTTATTTAAATGAGTTAAATAGCAACTGGATATTCATATAACTTCATGACATAAAGTGATTTAATTTGGATTGATATGTTTATTAGCACTGATCAAATGACTTTTTCCATACATATTTCCTTTTTCTCGTTAAGTGAATATTAAAAATTGAAATATTTATGCATATGGAATGACTTCAAAAAAGATATGCTGCAATGATAAACGTGTAAAATAAATATAAGCTTTCCAAAATGGAAAAATAATAATTAATTTAGTTCTTTCAGACACATAAAACTGTATAATGTATCTGTTGTAAATAAATTTCCTGTAAAAATGTTATTTACCCCATTGCTCGGAAGATTTTCAGTATCCCCAATTCAGCGTCCTTACATACAGTATTTCCTGAATATAACCTTATATGAGACATTACGTGGCATAAACAAATGGAATTCATTGTGAGAGAAAACATAATAGAATGTCAACACTGGAGATTTTACCTCCCAGGAAAAAAAATTTGATCATCAACCAGGGAACAATGCACAATTATCTAGTATAAACAAATATCTAATTCTTCTATTTATGTTTTTGAATTTCTTTCAGTTATATTCAAGTTCAAATTAGTTTATACCAATAATCAAATATATTTAGCTTTTACAAAATAGCATTATTATTATCATTTCATCTAAGTAAATAGAAAAAATATGATTATGCAACGAAATAAATTTATAAAATTGACTTATTAATCACAAAATGGCTAGAGAAAATAAACACCAATACCTATTTAATTTTTCAGTAAAACAATCTAATGTCGTAAATGTTATCTCCTACTATTATTGGTATATTTGCATATGTATTTTAAATGCAGGGTGATTCAAAATGATTCATCCGATTTCAAATTCTATATTTTCATAAATTAACAACACAGAATGATGAGTAATACATGAATGCAAAGGAAAAATATGGAAGTTTTTGTTCCACAAGTGTTCGATATCATTCCCTTTAGTTACACTTATAATGTCAATCCGATATGTAAATTCTTTACAAACACCTTATAAAGTGTCAACGGTAATTGATTGTAAGGTATCAGAAATCCTTTGTTTAAGTTCAAATAAGGTTGTGGCTAATGGTAGAACATTCACTTTATCTTTAAAAAACACTCAAAGGGAGAAATCGTACGGTTTATTTCGCGATTATACATGGAAATCGAACAACATCAAGTTATCTGGTATACTGCGATTGATTTCAACTGCGAGGTAGCTCCGCGTGAAATCTTTTATAAAACAGTTTTAATGAAATAGGTTTTCGAAGAACACTCGAGAGTCATCTGTTATTCACATTCATATATTGTTTATCATTCTGTGTCGATCATTTTTGAAAATAGGGAGTTTTGAAATCGAATGAATCCTTTTGAAGGATACCTTTTGAAATCGAATGGATCCTGCTTTACTTCACTGTAAGTTTTAATACTCTACAATTGCCAATTCGTAGTTCAGTAAAAAGTTATTTTTAAAATAAAGGAGTTCCGTGGAGGAACTTTCCATCTACACAAATATAGCTTGCTTCCACGTGAACAGGATTTCCTTTCTGGTTAATTAAAGAGCAATTAAAAGCATTATATCCGTTTTAGTCCTTTATAAAAGTCCGATGTAATTTTCTGTCAAGGTATCGTACAGAAACACAAAATGTTTATCTACCTTTTAATCATTCTGGTATTTTGGGAAGGTAATGTACTTTATTTATTTTAATCGAAATATGTTAAAATTATTTAAAATTGTTTTTAATTTCTTTCATTTGAAATGCTTGTTCCGAACAATGTGATATCTATTTGCAAATTGCTTTTGAAGGACGTTGATTTAAATTATCAAATCTGAGTATTTTTATTTAAATTCGAACTTAAAATCTAGTTTTTTTTACTCTCTTAAGCTCATTTTTTCTTGCTGAAGTTTACCACCATTTGAAAACCTTGTTAAACACAATTCACGAGTACTTAATTAATCTGTTATTGACAACTACGCATAAATGAGGGTTTTATTAGAATTATTTCAAGGTTAGGTTTGATGCCTCTCAAAATAATATAACTTCATACTGCCATAAAACTTTGTCTTTCTTAAGGTTTTTCTATGTAACATAGTCATGAACCGTCTTCTATATATTTAAAAAATTGTGTAACTTGACCTACTTCATTAATTTCATTGGGAAAAGACTGTTTTTGTGATTATTACAACATAATAACCATGAGTTAAAAACTTATTTACACTGCTGCCATCCAAAGTAATTTTAATTGCATTTGAAATTTTCATACATATTACAATACATAGCTAAAATACATTTAAAACTAACATTCAATGGAAGTTAAATTACCAAATTCAATACAATGTGAAAAGATATCTCAATTTATATATTCAGGGGAAATTTTTGATAATTTTAATAATTTTGAGCATTACTTCTTATTTTAATCAGCTGAAAAGATTGAAGAAATCTCTTATTTGATTTTAAAATATCTGGAATCTTGAAATTAATGAAATTTCTCTTAAACTTTGTAATGTATTTAGAATTTCTTAGAGTTAATATGTTTATAGAGTGTTTCCATCAATATGATTGAAATATTTATTTACGTTTTGAATCAACTGCCTTCCTATTTCTAGCATCATTTTTATAAAATAAGTAGCTTCTATTTTCTTGTTGATTAGTTTCTTTCATAAACTCGAAGACATCGCTCCCCTAGTAAGAATTTAAACATAAATATATACGCTAATTCTTTTCTGAGATTCTCTCTCTCTCTCTCTCTCTCTCTGTGTGTGTGTGTGTGTGAACTGACGAAAGGACGCATTTCTCAAGCACTACTCGCATAAGAAGTGTGATTTCTTTAAACAAAATTATCTATAAACATTATTTTGGATGCTAAATTGACATACAGGATTACCCATGAGTACCACACTTTGTCCTTTACGCTGTTCAAGTGAATCAAAAGAAGGGAGACTGCAATGCCTTTTGCCCATACCAATGATATATTAAGATTTTAATGATCATTTAGATTATTACTATTTTTGTATGACTTTAACGGCAAAATGAATTAATATAAAGAAGCTGAAGTATGTACAATATCCCAACATGTATACTGAAATAAAACCAGTACCTCACAGAGACGTTATTCCTGTAACATAACCAAGAGTTAACTATCTATTTAGATAATGAAAAATGCATGTCTTCTTGTGGTATTCTCGTGTATAGTGAAACAGTCATTGATTGCTTTCCACCAGAGAAACATTCAGATTCTCATACGATAATGTAAGTAGAGTTAAATGGCCTCGGGTAGGATTTAGAGTGAAGTAAGAATAAAGCCGAATTGTTACGATCGAAGCTTCATGAGTGGAATGCTTTGGATGATGGTGTTCATATTTCCATATATCATTACAGACATAAAGACTTCATTCGTTTTTATAAAAAATATGGTGAAATATTCTTTTGGAACGACATTCCTGTAAGATATGTTTCAGAGAAGAAAGGAAGGTGCAATGCCTTGATAAAACTATTGTTTGTGATGAAATACGATGATTTTAAGTAAAAAATTTGCACTGATTTGAAAGTCGTTTCTATTCTTCTAAAAATTCAACAAGGTTGTATAAAATATTCTTGCTTTATGTGAGACATGGAGATTCGTGTAAAAGATAATCATTATTGTGTACGAATAGAAGCTTCGGAAGTGTATGAAACCCGAGGATAAAAATATAACTAACCGATCTCTAGTAACACCAGGGGACATTGATTCTCATCACTCCTCGTCTAGCTGGGATTCAAAAACCTTCTTGTAAAATCTCTCATTCAAGATGGTAAGACATTTGCGTTTATGCGTCACTTATTCTCGTCAATATACGATGCTAAAATTAAAAAATGTATTTAAGGTTCCAGATATTCAAAACTTAATGAAAAATCATTAGTTTGAAATTGTTCTTACAAATGTATAAAAAAACACAGGCTTTCCTTAATTTTCATATGAATAACAAGGTACTATCTACAAAAATATACAAAAGTTACTATATATATTAGTATAGTTCAAAATATGACGAAATGTTTTTAAAAAATATAGGTAGTCACTTATGTGAGTATATAATTAAAACTTCTTTTTTACTCTCTCAATTGGACTTTGTTTCGAATTTTGTAGGAGCAATTAGCGATGAGCACGGTGATTCATTTTACCTACGGATACCTGGTATGGAATCTCGTTATTGATTGCAAAGAAAAATAACAAAGCTTGTCAACTATTGTTAGTTCTTAAAAAAAGAAGATGCAGAACAACAATATAAACGCAAAAATGTATTTAAAGCTAGTTCTGCTGCTGTACAGAAAGTGTAAAAGTATTCTCCAGGCAAATATAACATTTTATTGTACAATCACCTAAACTCATATAGAAATAAATTCTATACAAACATACATCTCCTTTCACAAAATTCAAAACAAATTATAACATTCAATTATCGTTTTAAGTATTCAAGAACACATTCAACTGAAATATTAATTGTAAACTGAAGAAAAAAATTTAAAAACTCAATTTTTGCTTATTATTTTGACAAACTACACCTAAGTGGAGACTGAATGAAAAATTCAACCAAATGGATTTGCCAACTAGCGTCTGATTAATAATCCAGACTTTTAGTACTTTAATTTACATCAGCATTCACTACAATAGGATCTCCTACATGTGGTATGTAAATTCTCTCCTCTCCTATCTAGAATACTTCTAAAAAGCGCTTAATATAAATTCGAACAGTTCACTGAAAACCTTGACACATTTGCAGAAATGAATTCTGAAAAATGTACGTCGGCGACAGGAAGAAGTGAAATCGATATGACAAGAAAAAAAATCGCTCTAATTGAAGCAATAAGAAAATGAAAAAAAGTTCTATGCAAAGTTTTGCAAAGGTGCGCTTTTCTTATAATTATTATTAAATTACTCAATTACGCATAAGAATTTAAGAAAACGATGCAATATCGATAAATGAACAATAGTTAACTTTTCCGATATTAAAATTAAAGGAAACGATATATTATTAACTGAATATATTTAAGCTGAATGAAATTAATCTAAATCAAACGATAAATTATTAAATTGAATATTTTATCAGCTACATGTAATTAAAATAAAAGCAAACAACAAATAATTAAATTGAATATATTTAAGCTAAACGTAAGTAAAACTGAAGTAAACGGTAAAAAAAATTGAAAAGGGATCTGGTATGCCAAAAGTGATCCAATTAAAAGAATAGCTCCTTGGGTGGCGAATATGAAGTAACGTCACAAATTAAACTAATTTAACTGTAAGTAGGAATGATAATTTATATTTATTTTGAGAAGCGTATGAAACCCTAATTCCATTTATTAAAGATACTGCGTCTATAATATTCATTTTAGTAAAAACAATTATATAATACTGTAATAAGATTTCAATAACAAATCCTTTCTCATTAAATAAATCTTCTGAAATTTTTGTTTTTAGGAACAGCGGAAGCAAATAAGATGTGCGATGTGTCGTCTCATCGGACTTGTTTCCCTTCTGATTATTTCGGTGTTCCAACAAATGAGGAGGAACTAAACAAAGCGTGTCCGTATGTATTTAGAATCAAAAATAATCAATTTTTCATGATCATAAATTTCTTAGAACTTGTCTTATCTTAAAAAAATTAGGAATATATTATGGCAATATAATTAGTTAACAAAATGTAGTAGTTTAATACAGAACTTTAAAAAATAAAATATCGAAGAGTCAGTATTAATTAATTCATCCGTTTTTAATCGAGGTAGTTTCATAAAAAATACATAGCCAAGAGTTATTGGTGGCTTTTATTAATAAGTTCAATCAACCTCATTTCAATTATTAATAATTTATACCACAAAGCATTTATATGTCGCTTAAGGTTATTTTCACTCAAGGAGATACGAAACTCAAAATGTTATAATCTTTTTTTTTCCTTCAATCTTAGAGAAATTAAATGGGTATAATTTTTATTACTTGTATATTGTATAAAAAGTTATTTGAAATATAATTAATTATTAAAATGTTTAATCATTTTTATTCATATTTTAATTGTTACTTGTGGATTAATATTTAAATTAATGGTTTTACAATATCTCTACCCATATTTAAACATTAAAAGTGGAATTCAATCCAAGTGCTTCTAATTGAATCATGAATAGAAGAAAAACGAAAATTTTACGCCAAATTTTTTTTTGAAAAAAGTATTCCAAATAATGTTAATGGTGAATTTTTTAAATAAATTATTGAAATAATCAAAATTCCTTGTTTGATTTTTTTATTATTAAGTTCCTCAACACAAAAAAAGGCACCAGATGATTCAAAAGTCTAATTAGAATTCTTTTTATTCGAAATGATTGATAATTGTTATCATAAATTTTGCTCTTTATGTGTGTTTATTTGTTCTCTTTATACAGAAAGTATAATCCAAAATCAAATAATAGTCATGGTTTGGGTTGATTTTATTAACGTCGCACTAGAACAACACGAGGGTCCTTAGTGATGGACTTCGTAATTTTGAACCTCGGTCAAGTGACGAGGACGACATTTAAGCAGGTACCCCTTTCCTAACTTCCATATCTCACCAAAGGGGAGGACTTAAAATAAAAGTGGGAAAATAACGATTGAAGTTTCACAACGCACACAAGTATTAAAAAAATTCCTCTAACTGTTCGGAGTATTTTTTTGTGTAAATTGTAATTAAAAAAACCAATTTTTATATCAATTTACGTATTTTTGCAAATGTTTCTGGAAGTTTTACTTACACCCTCAATAAGCTGTTGTACATCTATGTTCCTCCAATTATAACCTTTAAGCGATCTCCAGTGATAGAATGCAGTCAGATCATAACAGTTGCTAAAATCAATATATAATTTTTTGTTGAAATAGAACTTTTTTTTTTCTTTTTTTTTGTTAAAATGGCATCTGGAAGCGGAATTCCAAGAGGGATTCCTACTTCGGAAATGACGTTGACATTGTTACTCTTTTTATCTCCCATATATGTAAAAGCGTACAACAAGAGTTATACAATCCCTAAAACTGAGAAACTTAAAGTAGCTAAAAAATATTGTCAAAAGAACAAAGGTTTTTCAAAGATGGAAATGATGTTTACATAGACGCGAAGAGTCATGTGTTTCTCTTTCTTTTTCACTCCTACTGTAAAAAATACAATCAAAGCGTAAGATCCGTTTATAAAATATGTCAAACAGTATTAAAAGTTTTAATCAATAAAGTTTGTGGGGAGTACATGACAAAATAGTACCATATAGTCAAACTCTTTGTGCTCATTATAAACAGCATTTTAAACCAACATTTATAGCAAAGGAGACAAAAAATCAATTCTTAATTATTTTATTATAAATTCTATTGAAATATTTAAAAATGTTGTTAAATGTTTCCTTCTAACTGCAAAAAGAATGAAACTGTTTCAAATTTAATACCTAATAAATATTGATGCAATGAAATTATAAATAATGTAATAGTTAGATACAACACAAAAAGTGTTTTTTAATTTTATATTTCTTTCGTTCCAATTTGAAATATTAAAATAATTAAAAATGTGATATTATTTGTTTTTATATGCTATTCAAAATGGGAGTAAATTATTTTCTATAAAAGTGTATTTTTATGAAGTAGTTGATCAGGACACATCGTGTGATCTTGAAAAATAATAAAAAACTAAAACATTTATTTAAAATTTCACAATATTCTGAGAGCTTTTTGTCAAATATATATATATTTAACACATTGAATGTATTGAAAAATGGGATTTTTAATTATTTTTTTCAGCATTTTTTTGGAGACAATGGAATGCTTAAAAACCTATGCACAAACTTGTGGAGAAGATGAAATTGATTATACTTTTTCACTGGAAACACATCAAAAACTAATCGACTTTGCAAAAGAAATCTGTCGAAAGGATTCTGAAATTCATTTGAGTAAGATAAAAAGTTATCATAAACTTTATATTCATATTTTAAAGTACAATTTCGAAATTTAAGAAGTTCATATCCTTTGCAAGATATAGTTCAATGATCTCAAAATAGTATGAATTGAAATTTGTTTGCTATATAAATTTTGGAAAATAAAATACTTCTCAAGAAGTTTCTACATCTTCAAGAGTAATTAGCATCTCATCCTTAAACTTATTTTATTATTTAGCGAAATATTACCTGGGTTTTTTTTCCATCATTTAGTAATTAACTTTCTTTTGGAATATGTAAAATATTTCAGGTTCTAATGAAACATCTTATCATAAAGATAGCTAAATATCATGCAAAGTTTATTTAAAAGTATAAATATAAATATAAAACATGCACCGTATATAATAAATATTATTATGCAATATTTGGAGAAGATTTTATATTCTATATTTATTCGTATCACATTTTATAAATTCATTTTTTATTTATAAAAATAATATAAGATACAGTCCGTAGCAGTACCACAACTAATTGGTACATTTCCTTTGAAAACATTTTCAAAAAAAAAAATCTAAGAAAATTGAAAAAAAAATTTAAAAAATCCACCAATGGTTTTGATGATTAAGGGACAACTTTGCTGATTACTGTTAAACACAGTTTTTGAAATTTTTAGAAATTTCTTTTTATACATATATTAAAATATATACAATACGACGACAATTTAAGACTAATTAAAGTTTCATATGAGATTTATTTCAATCATTCAAAACCTTTTACTCTTGAAAGAAAACACATGTAAAATGTTTGCAAATCAATAAGTCTTTCAACTAATAAAGTCATTTGATAAATTTATTTGGTTCCAAAAATACCTTATTTCATTTGAATGAATGCCTATCTTACCAAGACATGCGAGGAATTCTAGAAGATCATATCAAAGACTCCTTGTTTTCTTTATATATCTTTTTAAATTATTAGTAAAGCCCGGATTTCTTGTGCGCCTAAAATGATATTTTAGTCGTTCTATAGAACTAAAAATATGGTTTTTTTTAACGAAAAGATATTATAATCTCTTAGTTGAATATTCACAGGATTTGTGAGATATATTTGCATTTGAGTACCAATTACAAAGTATGGTTCCAATTTTTTTATCCTTCTATAAACGGTACCTATACTTCAAATGAACCTGAAATATTTTTTTCTCGAAATAAAAACCTAAGTTTTAAGAAATATTTTTTTATGTGAAAGAAGGGGGGGGGGAGTAAAATTTCGAAAGTTTAGAAATTCTGCATTTTTCTTCAAAAAAAATATACAGTAATATCTTTTAAAAAGTTGATTCACTATATTTTGCATACTGTTTTCTATATGAGGTACATTTCTTGTAGATTTACAAAATATTTTACTTTAAAGTCTAAATTTATCTGAAAAATCACATCCGTATTCGACTCAAAAAATATCGTTATAGCTCAAAAACATGATTAAAATATCCTTAACAGACACATAGAATTTCTAAGATTTACGAATATTTTTTAAAACACATGTGTCACAAAATGAAGAATCCTAAATTTGGGGGGGGGGGTAAGTTATTTCCTCTATGTCCTGGTATGCTTAAGAACATATAGCTGTAGTCGAAATGCGTTTTAAGTAGATTGACGCTGGCTGGAAGTACACAAATTTTCCAGCTCTTTAATAACTGAGACATTAATACGATGCATTTCACATTTTGAGTTATTAATAAACAGTGGAATAATTTTGTTTCAAAAGTGTTAAAATCGAGGGGTAATGCTTATTAAAATCAGTGGCAACAAATATATTGAAAATGACATTACAATAAATATGAAGGAACGTGATATGCCTAAGTATATGAACATTATCCTTTCACTTCAATTGACTGATTATTCATTTATACCATACACAAGGAATACAAATGCCATTGGCGAAGAACCTTCTACTCTTGAGCGATATTTATGTGACGAGGATGACATCTGAGATAGCCCGCCTTTCTCTTGGATTCCACATTATGCTTACGTTAAACCTTTAAGACAGCCTCAATAACTGCTTGGTTATGCTCACATTTTTATGATCGGATTCAATTAAGATCTCGCCGTTCTAACGGAGCTAATGTATACTAAATGTGTTGGAGCTCAAAGTCCTCACGTTGAAATGATATGGAAGTTTATATAAAAGGGTGCCTGCTCGTCACTTAACAATGGTTCAAAATGACGTCGTCCGTCACCAACAGTCCTAAAGTTCCTTCTAAGAGAGACGTTAATAATATGAAAAAAACGTCAATAGAACGTTAACATCCCGGCAAATTTAACGTTTATAAAACCCGCTGAAGTCCTTTACCTTTCGATTTCGAATCTGTTATTCTACCAACCAGACAGCCGAACCCTTTTCTCTTCATTCCACTTCAGGCTTTAGCATTATTTTTAAATAAATTTAACGGAAAAATTGAGAACGGTCGGGGGATTTCAGTCGGAAGAATTTGAAAGAAAGTATTTTCAAAAATATGATTCTGTCAAATAAGGTCAATAATAACTAAAATATGGATTTTTTAGATTTGATCTAAAAAAAAGTAAATTATGTTCCTCGTTCAAATAAAATATGGAATATCTCCATGCGTTTATCATGAAAAAATCGTTCTTCTGATTCTGAAATGGAGTTTCTGAAATACAACTCTTAAAATTTAGGTTTATATTTTTAAATGCCATAGGTAGGCTATGGGTTGAAAAATTGAAAATTAAATAAGTTTGTTCTAAAAGGAAACAAAACGATAAATGGCCAGCTGAAATAGGTTTTTGTTTGGCTTTGATGAGCATACATAACTTACTGCCAACAGAATTTTACAAAAAGTTTACTCTAAATTTTTAAGTTTATTATTTGAATTTCGCTACATTTTGAAATAACGTTACTATAAGACTACTCGAAATCTATATGTAACAGACTTCATAATTATGAACTATGGCCAGATAACTTCCTCGCCTAACACGTACGGACTTTAAGGTTTAGCTCGATTAAACTTGCAGAATTCTTCATTATGCCACACGACGGTCAGAAATAAAATGAGACCTCAACTTTAACACTAAACATCATACCAACACTTAATACATACCTATTTCTACCACAGATTGTCAAATAAAAGAAATTTGTGTTTTCTGATTGAATGTATGAAATATGGATGTTAGGAAGGAAATAAACAAATTAACTTTATTATAGTTAAACAAAATTGTATATTGTCAATTTCTTCTACAAACCCAAAGAATAGGAATTTTTAATTCATTGCTCATCGCATTTTTTATATATACATGGTGTTTCCATTGTACATTTTTCGCAAACATATTTTGCATATTTTGAACAAATTTTCATGTTTTTATTTTCATTACAATATCCTATTTGGCACGTCTTACGGTGATAAGAATCTGTCGTAGATTTATGCAACGATCGTACAGTATTTTTTCTCTATTTTTTTTGTTCACGAGCTTCTCGGAAATCGGCGGTAAGTTCTAAGTTCTAAAATCCTTGTCTCGAGATTTTTCTTCTGTCGTTTACTTGTACAAAACCTAGGTATTTATGCCAGCTTAATCAAGGATATTGAAAAACAGTATTGAAGTATTGAATATTGAACAGTATTGGATATTGAAGTGGCTATCTTCAAGACTTAGATTTTGTGGTATATTTCCCGCCATTTGATCGGTCAAGTCTACACCAAATTTAGTTTTATTGTAATGAACTGCATACAATACGTTGAAAATGCGTGTACATCATAATTTCTGATCCAGTAACCTTATAAAGCAATAAATTGTTCTCGCGGCCAAGTGACAGGTTGTGGTATGTAACAGTAACGACACATATTACTCAAAATAAACAAAATACAAATATAAAAAATATAATACAATATTAACTTGATATAATTAACAAAAAAAAGTCATGAAGTCAAATGTACAAAAGTGATAAGATAATATGCGCATTTTTGCAGAAGTTCATAACCGGTCAAAAGGCCAGTTATGGTATGTTTAGTGTTAAGTTAAACACTGTATATGAAACATTTCTTGTATTTAGAAGTGCATTTCTTGTGTGTTAGATTGTTATAATAAAATATTTAAAAATACACAAGGATTATCGAATTAATTTATCTTATCTTGAATTATATCATTTATGTCTATATAGGCAAAAGATATCTTATAAATATATTTTTCCTTTATTTATAACTAGACGAGGCGGTCACTTCAGCTGACATCTTACTTCCAAATTTCTATTTCTCATAATTAGTAGAATAATCGATACGCCTTCGAATTAAATGTGCCTCTAATATTCTGTATGAAGTGCAAGAATAACGCATCAAACAATAATTTAATAATCAAGCTAACGCCACATTAAAACTGACGACTAAAAGAAACGATTAGATATTGGAGAATTTTACAGAAGAAAGGTAATAAATGAATAAGAATGCGAAAGTGAAAGGTACAAGATATAGCAATTACAAATATACTCATATGTAGAGTAACCAGAAAATCTAGTCAGGTAAATGATTTCAATTTGTTCATTAATTCAATTTCTTCCAACGCTTACATGTATTCAGTACATAGTTAAAATATTTGACTGATTTTTATTCATCATAATAATTTACAAAAGATTTCAAATACTATTTCAAATAAACATTTTCATTAATATTAAATTATGTTTTGTATCAGATTCTACAGGCAGGATAGAAATTACTCTCGCAAAATAAACTGGTTTCTGTTGTCAAGGTATTAAAGCAGAGATTTGGCATTCATTTCTTTGTTGTTTACTCTATCGAAATCATATGAGTTTTTCTGTGGAAAAGTCTCTTCTGTGAAACTCTAGCAAAATCGTACTGGTTTTTCTGTTAAAAAGTCTTTTCTGAGCTGCCCTAGCGAAATCATATAGGTTTTCTGTGGAAGTCTCTTCTGTGCTACTCTATCGAAATCATATGGGGGTTTTTTGTAGAAAAGTCTCTTCTGTGCTACTCTATCGAAATTATATGGAGTTTTTTTTTGTAGAAAAGTCTCTTCTGTGCTAATCTAGAGACATCATTGGAGTTTTTCTGTTTAAAAATCTATTTTGCGCAACTCTAGGAAAACATGGGTTTCTCTTTTGTACTGCTTTATGAAAATCATTTAGGTTTTTTGATGAAAAATCTTTTCTGTGCTTCTCTAACAAAATGTTTATTTTTGTACTTTTTCTGTAGAAATATCTCTTTTGTTTTACTCTAGAGAAATCATAAGGGTCTTTCTGTAGAAAAGTCTCTTTTGTGCTACTCTAGCGAAATCATATAGGGTCTTTCTGTGAAAAAATTTGTTTTGTGAAACTCTTGCGAAATCATGTGGCTCTTTTTTGTAGAAAATTTCCTTCTATGTTATTCGAGCGAAATCATTTGTTTTTCTGGGGAAGATCTCATCTAGGGTCCTTTTGCATAGACATATAGGTTTTTCTGAGGAAAGATCTATTTGCTTCAAACTTTTTAGTGGGAAAATTTGGAGATATAGTTATAACCTTAGGTGTTATGCAGCTGCTTGATTATAGTGTTACATTTCGTGATCAATACAACCATTAGTAGTGATTTATGTAGACTGGATAAACTATATAGATCTAAGTCTATGTAGACTTGATAGACTACCGTACAGTTTTAAAGTAACATTAGCTCACAATAAATAAAAAAAAGTCATTTTATCATAAATAAAAACTCCTTCTAACAAACAAAATCTCCATTTACATGAATATTTGACGCTTATTGAAAAGGTTCCATCTTATTTTACAATTCATGTTAGCAAATGGACTTTATTTTTATTAAATTTACAATATATATGAAATAAGATTTATACGTGTATTTTTTAATATTAGAATGCTAATATAAACTTCCTTTTTTATATAAACAGAGGTTGTAGAGAACATTGGATGCATCAATAGCGCTATAAAAGACAAGGAAAACAAGTGTAAAGACAGTACAAGTAGCAAAATGGACAAGTTGGAAAATTACATTAACGAACTTGAGAAAAATCAGGTAGAAGCGAGTGGTTATCGTCTTGATGAATGGAGGAGTTATAGCTGCTTGTAAGTAAACTTGCAGTATTTCATTCAAATTTACACACAATTATGCAAATAGAATATTTTTAATGTAGAACAAATTTGTATCACGAGGCTACATTTTCAATGATTTTATTGTGTTAATAAAATATAGGGAAATTATAAGCATCGTAACATTTTACACATTTTAAAACTAACTAAGAGCAAAATGAAAAAATGTGATCTTAATGTATTCGAGGTTGCAACTATTTTTCAAGAATCGCTTCCATTACAGGAAACATAATATTTAAAATTCTACCGATAAAATTAATATATATATAATTTTATATAATAATATACCATGTATATGTATATCGCTAAAATAAAAATATATCTAGTATATAAATTTTAAGCTTGTTTGCTTTAGTTTGTATATCCTTTTGATATAAATCCATACAAATCATCATATCACTCCAATTTTTTGAGATGTGTCACTGACGTTGAGAAAGAATAGTAAGTATATTCCCACCAAAAACAATTTTTTTTTCCTTCAGATTTATTTTTAGTGATATTTTCGAACCCCTTTTCTCGGACCTTTGAGTCGCCATTTTTCCTAGTTTTCATGAAAATGCAAGAATTTCCCCTTGGCCTTATCCACTCAGAAACTCTTTATCGCGATTTGATTTTTTGAGGTCGGTTAAGAAATAAAGGATCTACATTAGTTTTGTTCCCGATTAAATATTATATAGACTGAGAGTTTAATTCTTGGTTTGTTTCTTAATACAAATCCACATTCTTTATGAAACACTTTAATAATGCTGCGAATATGTTAAAAACTTTAAAAAAAACTGAGGGAAAACATAAATATGTGGATTTCAATGCTGTGTCCTACTATTTATTCAATATGATTTTATTTTAAAAATTCACTCTCAAGAAGAACAGATATTCCATAGAATCATTAAATAAATTTTTAAAAATCCATTTAAAAGCACTTTATTATTGCAAAGTGTTACATTTTATCAAACTCTGATATTTGAATAGTGTTTTATATACTAAAATATTTTGTAGAAGGGAGGGGTTGAAAATTTTCCTCTATATTTATTAAATGAGTTTATAAATATACAGATAGCTGACAACTTTTTTCCCTAATAAAGTGAGCTGTATTAGTTCTCAAATACGTTAAGTTGAAACAGTTTTCGATCTTACAGTTTAATCATTTTGAAAAGTTATATAACAGATAGATTGTTATGTATCAACAAGAGTGCCTTCAGCTGCATTTTTACAGAATTTCAATTTAGATTAAAGACAGTATGCCTCGTAATTTATAACAGTAACTTAATTGTTATTGCAACATCAGAATCCGTTAATATTCGAACAGAACGCCAGAACAGCGTTTCTCAACCTGTGTGAATTAACAAGATTGCAAATTATTTGCTATAAAATAAGGATTAAAATAGCTACTTTTTTTCGTCAATTTCTTCCTTCTTCTGTACAATTACAAACATTAAGAACCAGAAATTAGCATTTGTCATAGAAAATATGCAATTTCAAACGTATTTTTCCACCACACGCCAACGAGAGGACTTACAACCCTGTCAGATTTAACGTGCATTAGCCCCTCTGCACGGTATGCCTATAGAGCAATCAAGGCTCTAACGCGTCATCCGTTGAAGCAGGTTGTAAAGTAACGTTATCGTGTTAATTTTTTCCATAGAAAAAGTTCTTATAATACTTTTTATTTTTAAGAATTTATTACATAAATGTAATATAAAAGAATTCATATAAATTATCAAGTATAATCATAGAATATATTAGTTATGAATATTATTTTTCAGGCATCATTCACTTGGTGTCGCTTGTAATATTGCTAAAATTCAAGAAAGATGTGGATCTGAAGCAAAACATCTCACCATGCAGTTAATTGATAAATCAGGTTTTGTAGAGGATTTCTGCCAACCTCCTTTGCGAGAAGATTCAAGGGAACTGATCCAAATTTTGGAATTAGAAATGGAAGAAGAAAATGGCCTGAAAGAAGTCCTTTATAATGAATAAAGATTTCTTTATTGAAATAAATATTTGTATTCATTTTCGTTCTGCGTCATTGCATAATTTAATTTATTATACCAATTGGAAGACTTCTTTCATATATATATAAAGTCAAAAGAGTAGAAGAAAAAAATGGATATTTTAACATTTTAAACATTTTAAAAAACTTAAAAAATTTTGGAAAATACAAAAGAAAAGAATAATATATATTTAATGTCGTAAAATGTTTTAAACTGTTAAGCTGAGTTATTACAAAATTATGTATCTAATTATACCCTTCAATATATATATATATATGTTATATATATATATATATATATATATATATATATATATATATATATATTGGAAGAAATAGAATTTGATTTTTATTTTCAAATTTTAATTTTCGTTTCAAGTTGTGAGTAATGAAATTCTATTTAAAAGAACATTATAAATTCTTTTACGGCTTACAGTCCCCGAAGTGCACTCATTATTAGAAAAAGAAACTTTGCTCTCTAAATTACTTTTTGCAATAAAAATTAATATCCAATTTTAATTGAAAAAATCATTTTAATAGTTATTTTAAAATGTAAGAAATTTTCCTTTTCATTCCAAAACAGACTTACAGCATACAGAGATCAGACACTGTCTAAAATGTATTTTAAATGCAATATCACCATTTTAATACAAACTGCCAACATTTTTAAAGTTACCCATTTTAAACTGAATTCAAAAATACTGACTTCCGGAGGGGAATTGGAACGAGAAGAAAGTGGAAAAATGAATAACTTTATCTCGCTCTGCTTTTTCACTAACCAACCAGAATAAACTAAACATATTTTCCAGAAAAAAATATCAATGCGTGTTTTTAATTTAAATAAATAAATCATTACCCTAAAATAATTAAACTATGGCTTTTTTTTCTGTTTAACTACAAGAACATTGTTATAAAAAAATTAATTGTTATAAAAAAATTAATATTTCTTATATCTATCCTTATATCATACACTTGGGAATATTGAAAATAGCGCACCAAGAAGGAATGAGCTACAATCGTGAAACTTGGCAAAGTATTTGAAGGATGTCCGACATGAAAATGATCTAAGTTTTGTGTCAATGCGCATACACCCTACAGTGACGCTGCAATCAGGAAGTGGACTGCTATTAAATAGGCACATAGGCATAAATAGTTGGAAAGGGGCCTGATCATCAGTATAAAAACCAAAGACTGATCGACAAGCCGAATTACTCGCCAAGTCGATCGCTCGGAGTTTGCTGTCAGAACATGTTTGGAACAGTGGATACGAGATAGCACGCACGTGCGGAGAACCAGGTTTAGAGTGACCAAAAAGATGATGAGCGGAGAGGATTAACGAAGCATACGGCAAGCACTCGTGAATCCCACAGTGATTCGTTCCAAGATACAATCAGATATAGAGCTCCCAGTTGTTCAACAAACCATTTCTAGACACTATGAGGAAGTGAAATGCAATCTATGCATCATTTTCGTGTACTGCATTTAACAGGGATACATTGGTGACTCCGTCAACAGTGGTCATACATAGAGATGACAGAGCATAGAGGTGCAGAAAGCCACAGATTGGCGCGAAACGTGGTATTTAATGATGAATCCTGGTTCAGTTTGGGGCAGATGATAAACGTGTACAAGTGTGAAGGCGTCCTACTGAACGGTATGATTCCACCCAAACTGTCACGCGACACACTGCCCGCTCAGCAAGCGCAATGATCTAGGGGTCCATAGCCTATGATAGCAGGTCCACACTAATTACGGCACGTGGGACCTTAAAGGACCAGAGTTATGTTGATGGCATTCTTTGACCCCACGTTGGATCTTTCCTAAATAGTCTTCCAAGGGCAATTTTTCAGATAGATAATGCTCGCTCCCATACAGCCATATCTGGTTCTTGCCCCAATGGCCTTCTCATTCACTCGATGCAATTTACTTTTCGGATACCCATGGCTAACTTATTCTAAAATTGAAGAGGGAGTTTATTGTAAATGTTTTGTAATTCTTGCCATGGAAATTACGGGAAAATAAAACAATCAACTTTGGGGACAGTTAATTTACCAGCCTTTTCGTTTCTAGTGCAAATTGTTCAAAAAACTCCGTGAGCAAGGAAAATAAAATATCATACACATTCTTTGCTTACTGACATTCTTTACTGCTGACTATTTCAGAAACATTTTAAAAGGACTTAAATAAGACGTTATAGATATTATTGATATTGCCAGCCTGCGACATGCAAAATAAATAGAAAAAAAACTTAGTCCTGTTATAAAAACAGAAATGTTCTGTGACATATAAATGGACTTCCTTTCATTAGTCATCGTGATGACGACCAAATTAACGTATGCTCGTGTGGTGATCGGGTGTGAAAGAATAGTCCCATTGTAGCTCATGCATGTCGCAAGGGGCGACTAAAATGGGTATATAGTGTCTGGAGATCATAACGGGGGACTGGTTCTCCAGGTTGGAGGACCTCAGGGACTTGACTTCTTCGGTAGGTGTGGACATCATGACCTTGAAGCTCCCTAGAGATCTTTTTCTTTCCCATGGTTTTACTGACTTCGGTAAACGTGGGTGACACGCTCCCGGGATAGTGATCTCTATTTTAAACCCTCTTTCTTGTTATATCAATTCTTATCTTTTTTAATTTTTTTCACATGTTTAAATCGCAGCTTTATACTCACTCACTTACTTTGAAGTAGAATGACCACATCAGGCTTTTGCGCCATTACAAATATAAACACTCACTCATTCAAACGCTTAGATCACAGTTGCACCTTTTTCGGCGCAGCATGGACACATCTGGCACTTGCGTCTTTAAACTTAACTATCACCAAATGATGAAAGCTAGGAGCATAACCTCCCCGACGAATTGATGCAGATGAAATGCTGAAAAGAGAATTTAAAATCATCTGCTAATAATACATCGTATATATCGCCTAAAATACAAAACGAAATTATACATGCTTGCAACGAAATAACTTTAAGAAAAATTAACGAAAAAGTAAATTATAGCTAATGTTTTTTCTTACTTTATTGTTAATATAGCGGATGAAATCATTGGTATTTTTCTTTGATACAGCAAGTCTCTTTGTGTATAACATTTACAGAAAGTGAGGACAACATATCCGTACTAGTTGAAATTTTTTTACGTTTTTTGCCAGCAATTTCTATACGCGGAGTAGATGCTTATTTAAAGTTACTCGTAATTACGACGGAATCGTTGAAAACATTTATTCACTCATGAATACTCCTGTGAGAAACAGTGTTTTGCAGCATAATATATCAGAACCATGTCCTTCTTCTAGGTGAGAAGCATTGAAAAACTTTCTCCTAGTCGTAGTCGTTGGATAGAGTAACATGAATTTATAATAGAGATGACTGTATTGCTCTATCCTTTGATTCAAGCTTTTGAATTAAATGGAAATTAGCATTATAAGGATTCATATATATGCTTGGGCCTGCATTCTCTTAAATTCCAATTTTTTCATTACTTTATTTTTGATAGAAAAAAATATTTTCTCTTACGTTGCCCTTATCTAGGATGACCCGTGTGGTGACCGAGAATGACAGAATAGTCTAACTGTAGCTCATGCATGTCGTAAGAGGCGACTAAAATGGGTACCCAGCGTCTGGGAGTATAGCCGGACACCCTGCCCCTGGGGATTATATCAGGGGACCTCAGGGACTTGCCTTCTTCAGTTAAGTACGGGCATCATAACCCCGAGGCACATAAGTGATCTTTTTCTTTCCCATGGGGTTTACCGTCTTTGGTAAACACGGGTGACCCACTCACGGGATACCCTAGTGATCCTTCTCTATTTTCGACCCTCCCTCTTGTCAACCACTTATCTTTTTTTCAACTTCATGTCCAGACCACAGTTTAATCTTGTTTGGCGCAGCATAGCCATATCTGGCTCTTGTGCCAATAAACTTTACATTCACTCACTCACCCTTAGCTAGGATTTTGTAATATAAAGCAGCGGACCTTATTGCTGCAGTTTGACTGTTCGCCGATATTGTGAATGATTTAAAAAGAATAAGAGACTGTTTTAAATTCTATTTTCCCCCATTCGGAATCTGCTTTAAAACAAATAATAGATAAGAATTATAGAAATATTCTTCCACAATTAGCAAAGAAACAAATTCATCATTCTAATACTCCAGCAGAACTTTCTAATCTTATTAGGTGACAATTATTAACCAACTTTTAGATGCTGTAATTTTTCATCTTAAAGAAAGATTCACGAAACTCAAAGCAGTTATGAGTTCATTAAACATTTTAATCATACCGTAGAATGACCACCTCTCTGCAGATGAAAATAAATTAGCAATACTAGAATACAAACATTCTTCAGATTTATCAGATCGCAGTATTAGTATTTTGACTGCATAATAGTAACTACATGTAAAAAAAAAAGTTACTGACACAACATACTAGAGTAACTACTATAGAAAATTTTCTAGAATGCAAGGAAAATATTTTCCGGAATATCCATAAACTTTTAATCTCCTTATCCGTTATAACATGTACTGCTGCAAGATCTTTTTCAAGTATGAAATATTTAAAAAACGACTTAAGGAACAGTACATCTGAAATGAGTTTAAATTAGCTCTGTTATACATGTATAAAAATGTGTCTGAAAGTGAAGTCTTAAATATTTAACAAACTCATAGAATAAATATAACTTTAATAAACCTAATATGTATAGAATTTTTCATTTCATTATACTCTAACTATTTAATCATTTTTTAAAATTAAGGCCGTTATTTCAATCGTTAAGTGATATTAATAAATCTTTCAATGCTGTTGGATTTTACTGATTCTGAAAAGAAAAATTTATACTCTCACGTACCTTTATTATTTTTCTTAAATTATCTTTATTTTACAACGTTTTTATGAATTTCATTTGGTGAATGTGTGTCAGTGTGTCATCAAATTTTCGATCGTTAATTTAACCAACTTCACATCAAGCTAGAGCTCTGAAACTTTCGGAATTGTTCTTACTCGCCTGACAATGCAATATTAAGACATTTGCGACAAGTTAACTAATATTTCAATGTTTTTTTTAATAAAACATTTTAGCCTAAGCACTTGTTGCGATTTAGAAAATCGCCAAACTAGCCACATTTGGCAAAATACCGCCAAATAATTCCTGTCACCAAGGGTAGTTGGGCTAAACTGCATTCCAACCATTTAATTTACCGGATAAATTAATTAATTGTAGTTAGTTTTAACGTTTTTATGTATTTCACTTGTTGTGTGTATCAGTGTGTCATCAAATTTTCGATCGTTAATTTAAACTAAATTCCCATCAAGTTAGATTTATATTACTCTCATGATTTCAAATGCTCCAACTAGATTGATATTGCAGCATAAATCATAAATATGATCTAAATCGACGACATAGATTTCTGAATTCACAAAGTCTATAACAGACCAAATTTTAGAGAATATGTGAATTTAAAAAATTCGATTTCCAATGTGAATGAAACACACTATACTTTCTACAATCTTATTAATGTACATCTAATGCATTATTTATTAAAGTACATTTTAAACACTTCCAAGTTCTTCAGATAAATAAATAATACTAATAACACAAAACAGAGGTTCCATTGTATTGATCTTTTTAATATACACAGTTAAAACCGAGAACTGAAATCATTGCACATAAATTTTAAAAAAAAATCACGTGAAAAACTAGTAAATAAAATTATGAATAAATTTGATTTAGACCGTGGTATCCTGATGGTAATGGTCACAAAACCGTACTCGACGGTGCTTTCGTCAAGTCGTGAATCGAATTATAATATCACTGAAGACCCACTGTGTAGCGAGGCTAATGCATTTTAAATCTGTCAAGGCTCTAAGTCCTCCCTTCAGCTTGGTGTGGAAGCTTAGAAAGGTAGAAGCTAAGATTCATTGGTACCAGTGTTATTTGATCTAGGTTCAAGATGGCGAGGTCCGTCTCCAATAGTAATCGTGTCGTCTTTAAATGTAACGTTAATCAAAATTAATCACTTTCAAATGAAAAAAGGTCAAAGGGTAATCACAAACCTCAATGTGTTTTTAAAAAATATTGTATCGATCGAAATAATGTTAATTTACTACTGAATACCAAGAAATATTTTATAATGTTAAATGCAAAGTATTTCTAAGAATACCTTAAATATTGTTTGGGTTCTGATAACAATATTCTTTCTGTGAAATTGAAAGCACAAAATTTTGAAATAATTTTAATAATTCGACTCAATGAAAGAAATACTCTCTTCTGTATAAAAAGGTTTTATTTTTAATTAGCAAAAAATGTTGTTTGTTACCAAGCATCTCATGATTGTATAGAAGCTCTTTTCTCTGATTTATTCTCTTTTTTGTTTTATTCTGCAAACATATAAAAACAGAAATTTTATTATGAATTTTTGCAACTGTTAAAAACCCCTTCCCCAAAAAAATATACATCATATATAAAGTAAACATAAGTAAACCCCTTCCCCAAAAAAATATACATCATATATAAAGTAAACATAAGAAGACTTAAAAATTATTTTTGAACTTGTTTTTTCCCTTACATTTATAATGCCTTATATAAATATATAGAAACACTTTTTAATCAATAAGACTATAACTCTTTTTATTCGTTTTATTAAGTATACCTTACAGTTAGATCTTTCGTAAGTCTTCTAGAATTGAAATGATATCAACTAATGAAAAATTCTGTTAAATTAGGATTAAAAAAAGAGTTTAAAAGAGAAGAGTATTTTTATCTAAAACTTCTGATCTTTCAAAAAACTTTGTTAGAAAATAAACTTAATTGGTCAGAAAGAAAAGTACTCTAACGTTAGAATGATGTTTTCTTAAGTAGTTAAAAGTTACTTGCGACTTCTAATTAATTTTTTACATGATACGTTAAGGTGGAGCAGTTCTTAGAAAAAGTGAACTTTATTCTGACTGTAAAACTTCTGAATTCTTACAGCCCACAGGATTAGAATAAACTGGTTACCACCCAAAATTGATCAACATATGGAGCCATACTGATTCGCATAAGCATTTAATTTCTTATATATATTTAGAGAATATCTATAATCATATAAAAAATGAAGAAAAATATCTTATTCATATCATTTTCAAAATCAATACATTAATTTATTTATTTTTGATGGATTTAGCTGTTTCTTCTTAAAGAAAGAAAGAAATTTAATTCCGTTTCTTGTTCTTTATTAAGTTAGGAGAAAAAATTTATTTCTCAATTCCAACTGTACCATTTAACCTCCTAGAGTCTCTCCTCACGATAATTTTTTTAGCCATTTTTCATAAACACGATATTCTAAGCCAAATTAAATTTTTAACCTCGACTAGGATGGCATCAAGAAATTTTATTTTTTTTTATCCGAACTTTTTTTCAGTAATTGTAAGATCAGTGCCATTTACCCACAATTCAGACAAATCCTTCATTTGGAAAGACATTGCACTTAATAGAACATGTGGCTAGAACAGAATTGAGAAAAACAAATCGTATTTTCCATGAGTCTGGTTGGTGCAAACTATAACGCCTCGTTAACACTAAGGACATGTAACTTTTTATGCAAACCATTCTCTTACGTTAGTAGAATATTTTAAAGATTTGGATAAAAGGGAAATTTTCAAGTACCTTTGGGAGCACCAAAACGGAAATAACCCTGTTCTTAATATAGTAATAGGATTAAGAATTAATGTTCATGCTTCATCCGTCTCGTAATGGAGGGGTTTATTCAGATATTTAAGTTATAAATATCCCATTAATTGCAAATTAGTATTAAACGGTCGATATACAACCCAGATAGGTAATACAAATAGAGGTTAATCTTTCATTGGCATATGTAGGGACTTCGAATATCTGATTAACTTTCACAGGTGATCAGCTTTTGTACTTCTGCCGTAAAACTGTATGAAGAAACGCATTATTTCTTAAAGATTCTAAAGATTTATTGGATTACTTCAAAACGGTAGATGAAAATGGATTACTTCAAAACGGTAGATGAAAATGGATTACTACTTTTAAAATGTTTGAAACATAAATGTACAAGCTCAGTCGTAAACTAGCACTTGCATTGTGATCATTAATTATTAAACTTCTTAATTTGAGAGAGGAAGCATAAAAACAAAGTTCTAAATTAATTTTTTTCTTACACTATTATTTTTCTCTCCTTCGGTTATAAAATTCAAAGCACCCCCCCCCACCCAATTACAATGGAGATATTTTAAAATTTAAGAAATATTTTGAAAATGATAATTAATTTATATATTTATATCTCTAGACTTAAAATATTGTTAAATAAGGCTAAACTTGAATTACAATTTATCATTGAATATCAATTTGCTTGAGAAAGGTAATCCATAATTCTGCAAGTGTTTGAAATGAATAATTTAAATTAGTACTCATTAGTCAAATATACATTCCATAACATAAAAAGCAACGCACCGAGAAGGAGATATCCGAAATTGCGATGCATATTCCTTACAATATAATATAAAAATGATTAACTTCGGGTGACTAATGGGCCGTGGTAACCTAGTGGTTATGACATTGGATTTGTGGCCGATCCTTGTTACGAGGCCGATCCTTGGTCGCTAAAGACCCGCCATGTAGCCGGGGCTGATGCACGTTAAATCTGTCGGGGCCCAAAATCCACCCATTAGCATGGTGTGGAAGTTAGGAGAGAGTGATGCCAGCTCAGGTGTCGTCCTCGTCACTCAACCACGTTCAAAATTACGAGGTCCATTGGCAATAGCCCTCGTGTTGCTCCCAAGTATGACGCTATTAAAAACTAAGCTAAACTAATCGGACGACATTAATGATAAAATAGTTTGAGCTCCAGTGAATTGCAAAAAATTATTTGTATGGTGCATAAAGAAAAGAAAATTCCAATGCTACAGCATAACTTCCATGCGAATGTGATTCCTTTGACCCATATGGTATGTTTCGATACTTAGCAGATAGATTGTTGATCGGTATAAGCAGAGGTCACCATTTGAGAGATGACGAACAATAAGACGAAAGGAAGCAGAGTGGTCAAATCGCAGGATTGCTCTACATTTTAGTCGGAAGGATGCTACCTACCTACCTGATGTTGGAAAGAATAAGTGAACTATGGCAATACATAGAGTCAAGAAGATCAACTTCCAGGGGCGATAGACCTCGTCGTCTCTGTCGGTTGACCCCTGATCACGACAGAGTGATCTTCTGATTGGAGCTCACTGCTCTTGATGTATCTTTATCAACAATTCGATGTGTATACGGGACACCAATTACTAATATGACCATAGATAGGTGATTATCTATACGGAGGAGGAAATCATTGCCTCGACTGACTCTCACCGTTGAACATCACTAAACGCGTTTGCGACGGTGCTAGACGCAATGAACCTGAAAACTCATAATCTGGAATGGAATTGTTTTCACAGATAAATCCCATTTCGAAATGATCTCCGGTGACCAGCGAGTCTGGAGTTCAATATCTGGTGACTTTCGAGACAGCGGTTTGAAACTGACCTGACTGTCATCCACCTCATAGCTCAGTAACCAGGGATTGTGGTATGAGATGACATTTAATTTGACAGCTATTCCCGTTTAATTATCATCCATGACACCCTTACAGCACGGATATTCGTCGCTTACATAGTTCGCTTCGTAGTGTTGACTTTCTCGGTCTCCCGAGCTTACATTTCAATAGAATAATACCCTTTCTTTCCCGACAGCCTTTCTTGAGGTTTACCAACACTTCCTTGGCCAGCGCAATAGAAGAAATTTTTCCCGATTTAGCACATTTAGGTTCTGATGAGCAGGGATATTTGACCATCTCCGTATCACGTAGATCTATCTCGCCAATTAGAATATGTACGGAAAAAAATCCTACAGGAGGACATCCGCCAAGTCTACAAGTCAATATCCAATCCGATAACAGCTTGCCTCAGGCCCAGCCATCGGCCAAAGCATTCATGAATTTTTTTTTTGTAGCTGTACTTCCTGCAAGAAAACTTCTTATTCCTTTTTTTCTGTTATACATGTATATCACAAGTACCGAGTTTCGTTCTATTCGGATAACTCATTTCTGATGCGATGCTTTTTTAAGTTATAGATTGTACAAGCAAAAAATAAAAATAAAATTTAAAATTGGAGTAGAGCATATTCTCGAAGAAGAGACGTATTGTTTGAGATTCTATCAACTTATTTTTCGAGTACTTTCAATTTACTCGATATTTTTGCCAATTAATTAAACCATTTAAGAATATCTTATCTACTAAGCTCTAAAAAAATGATTTAATTTTTTTTCAAGACCTTTTCCCGAAAAACTCATCCCTGTTGTGCTCTCTTACCCAAGTGAAAAATGTATCAAGCACTCGACATGAAATTCCCGTTCGAACAACAATAGACAATTTTCTCTGCATTTCTTTAAGACAATTTTATAAAAGAAAAAAAAACTAGTATATTTTCAGGAATCATATGCTTTATTAAGCAATTAAAAAAATTTTAGAGCTTGTTTTTTTTTCCTTAAAGCAATATAGACTACATAATAAGATTTTTTCGCTTACAATACAATTATCAATGTCTAGAACTTGCTGTTACGTGAAGACTAAGTATTTCTTAATTCTTGGAACAATACGATGACTATTTAATTCTTGAGATGGTAAAATTATCATTCAGTGTTTCGGAATCTGTTTACCATTTTTCTGGTGAATTAATTATACATTTAACTGTTTTACTGCATGATTTGAATTTAATCGGAATCTTGTACCGATGATATATTTCCCTGTCTCTTTCAAGAACTATTTATTTACTTGATTTAAAGTATATATTTGAATATTTATTAAAATTGTGAAACGAAGATATTCTCATCGGTCTTGCGAAATAACTATTTATTCATACGAGTTTAGAGGCATTGAAATATTTATGTTTTCCGTGTTACCTATATGATCATGTGCTTCATAGGACAACGATATATTTATTCGAATTTCGAGGCTTTTGAACGTTTGATCGGTCTGTTATGCGACAATATTTTCACTGGAATTGAAAGCTAACTACCTTTGATTCCCTGTACTTAAAAGAAATTTGAATATTTATCCCTCATTCTAGGGACAATGATATACTGACAGGATTAATGGTACAGTAACATGTTTACTGATTTTAAAGATATATAGCTCGGTTATCTTAAGACTTCCGTCTACCTGCCATTTTAATTTCGTGAGCGTAAAGTTAATACTTTAGAATTTCTACTAATGTTCTCAAAACTTAACTGTTGTATCCTTTTTAATGTAAAGAAGAGCAAAAAATAATGAAGATTTCTGTGGAATTACATTTTCTGCCGATTTTTGAAGCTATTTTAAAATATTTTCGAAGAACGGAAAATCCCCCAAAAAATCATTAAAGTAAAAGCAAAAATATTTACGAAAATTGGAGAGAAAATGTAATTCCGCTGAAAATTTCATTATTATTATTATTGCTTTTTTGGGAGCTCTTTATAGCATTCAAACAGATAAATAATTTAGACTAAAGGACTGTAATAGAATTTCCTTAGATTTAACATTACATTCACGAAATGAAAATGACCGGCAGACGGGAGGCTTAAGACAATGATATAGTTATCTTCTTTATCAGAGAAATGCATATTTAACTGATATAGGGATAACTGCGCGTTTTCGCAGCAATAGTGACGACGATATGCTTATCTATATTTCGTGGGAGAATTACACATTACGCCATTTATGGAATGTTTATTTAAATGAGCTAAGTAGCAACTGAATATTCATATAACTTCATGACAGAAAGTGATTCCGTTTGGATTGATAAGTTTATTTGCATTAATCAAAAGGCCTTTTACCATGCAGTACAACTGTATAGTGCATCTGTTGTCAATAAATTTCCAGTCAAAATGTTCCTAACCCCATTGCTTGCAAATTTTCCATATCGCTAATGTAGCTTGCTTGCATACAGCTTTTCCAAAATATAATCAGACGTTACGTAACGTAAACAAAAGGAAGTCATCGTAAGAAAAAACATGACAGAATGCCAACATTATCGCTTTTATGACCGAGAAAGAAATTTGGTCATTAACCAGGGAATAAATCCACAATTTTCTAGTACAAACATTTTTCTGTTCTCATTTTTTTCTCTTTATGTCTTTGAATTTCTTTCACTTATATTCAAGTTCAATTCAATTACATTATTTAATCACAAAATGACTAAAGGAAATTATCCCCGAAAACTCTTTGATTTTTCAGTAAAATAACCTAAAATTATAAATGTTGTCTCCTATTATTGTTGTATACTTGCATGCGTATTTCAAATGCAGGGTTATTCAAAATAATTCATCTGAGTTAAAATTCCATATTTTCATAAATTAACAACACAGAATGATGAGTAATACATGAATGCAAAGGAAAAATTTGGAAGTTTTTATTCCACAAGTATTCGGTATAACTCACTTTAGTTACACTTATAATGTCAATTCGATTGTAAATTCTTGACAAACACGTTATAAAGTGTAAGCGGTAATTGATTGTAAAACTCAGAAATCCTTTGCTTAAGTTCAAATAAGGTTGTGGCTAATGGTAGAACATTCACTTTATCTTTTATAAATGCCCAGAGGGAGAAATCGTATGGTGTATTTCGTGATTAGACATGGAAATCGAATATGAGGTGACTTAGATAGCCAGTTGTGTAACATCAAGTTATCTGGTCTACTGCGATCGATTTCAACTGCGAGGTAGCTCCGTGAAATCTTCTATTAAACAGTTTTAATGAAATAGGTTCACGAAGAACACTCGAGATTCATCTATTATTCGCATTCATATATAATTTTTCTTTCTGTGTCGATCATTTTTGAAAATAGGGAGTTTTGAAATCGAATGAATCCTGCATTACTTCACTGTAAGTTTTAATGCTCTACAATTGCCATTTCGAAGTGAAATAAAAAAATTATTTTTAAAATGAACAGGTTCCGTGAAGGAACTTTCCCTCTAAGCAAATATAGCTCGCTTCCACGTGAACAGGATTTCCTTTTTGATAATAAAGAGCAATTAAAAGCATTATATCCGTTTTAGTCCTTTATAAAAGTCCGACGTAATTTTCTGTCAAGGTATCATACAGAAACACAAAATGTTTATCTACCTTTTAATCATTCTGGGAATTCGGGAAGGTAATGTATTTTATTTATTTTAATCGAATTATGTTAAAATTGTTTAAAATTGTTTTTAATTTATTTCATTTGAAATGTTTATTCCAAATAGTATGATAGCTATTTTCAAATTCATTTTGAAGGATTTAAATAATTAAATCTGAATATTCTTATTTAAGTTCAAGCTTAAATGTAGTTTTTTTTCTTTTTTTTTTTTTTTTTTACTCTCTTAAGTTCATTTTTTCTTGCTGAAGTTTACCACCGTATGAAAACCCTGTTAAAAATCAATTCACTAGTATTTAATTATTCCATTATTAGCAACCACACTTAATTAAGTGTTTTATTAGAATAATTTCAAGGCTAGGTTTGATGCCTCTCAAAATATAAAACTTTGTCTTTTTTAAAAGGAAGTATGTACTCCAAAAAAATTTATAATTTGCAACGACAATTTAATTCAGAGAAAAATTAAGATTTCTTAGTTTTCTAATTATTTGTTATTTTTGTTTTAATACTTTCTGAAGTGTTCGAACTAGTTTGAAACTGATAGAAATCATTTCGGTCAACAGTTTCTACTTCTATGATCATAACTTCTGCTGATAATAGTTTCTTTCACTATTGTTTTATTTTCTTTTTTACAGGAGAAATAGTTATTTAAAAAATTATATCATCGGAAATAATCTTGAGAAAAAATTCGAATATTCCTTTCTTATATTTTATGGTTTTTTTCTGCGTGAAAATAATTATCCCAGTAAATTCTACTTTGCTTAATTGATTTTGAACTGAAGCTGTTATATGCCTCTTCTAGCAATCTATCTTTCGTAACAGGTTTTCCCTTCTAAGATATATTTTTCTGATGAATGAAAAAAAAAAAAACATATATTTTATTGTTGAGGTTATTTCTTCGATGCATGATTTAATATGACCTCAAAACTAGCTAAGCATGAAGCATTTTCAGAGCTGGCATGCACTTGCATAGATATCCAAAATCTAGCTTGCGTATGCATTCTCAAATTTAGATACCTGTGCCGATGCCTTACAGGAAATATACCGACTCGCAACTAACTACAAGACGAACATATCAATACAGTGTATTCAACATATTTAAAACCAATTGCACATACACACGATTTCTTCGGAATTTTTCCTATTTGCTTGTAAGTAACATAGTCATGAACCGTCTTCTATATATTTAAAAAAAAATTGCATGTAACTTGACCTACTTCATTAATTTCAATGGGAAAAGACTGTTTTTGTGATTTTTACAACTTAATAACCATGAGTTAAAAACTTATTTACACTACTGCCATCCAAAGTAATTTTTATTATATTGGAAAATTTTCAGAAGGATTCCAATACATAGATAAAATACATTTAAAAATAAAATTTGTTCGAAGTTAAACTACTAAATTTAATACAAGTTGAAAAAGTACCTCAATTAATATATTGAAGAAAAAACTAATAACTTTGTACATTACTTCTTATTTTAATAAACACAAAGGAATTAAGAAATCTCTTATTTGATTTTAAAATACCTGGAATCTTGAAATTAATAAAGTTTCTCTCTTAACTTTTGCTGTTCATGCCTTTCGAATTTCTTAGAGTGAATATGTTTATAGAGTGTTTCTATCTACATGATTTGAAATATTTATTTACTTTTTGAATCAACCGCCTTCATATTTCTAGCATCATTTTTATAAAATAAGTGCCTTCCATTTTCTTGTTGATTCGTTTTTTTCATAAACTCTAAGACACCATTCCCTTAGTAAGAAATCAAACATACAAATATACGTTAATTTATTTCTGAGATTCTCTCTCTCTCTCTCTCTCTCTCTCTCTGTGTGTGTGTGTGCGTGCGTGTGTGCGTGCGTGTGTGCGTGCGTGCGTATGTGTGTATCACTCTCCTTTTTTCAAATTTAGTTTGCAGTATATTAAAAACTTTTATCTTGAGAAATGAAACAACACAAGCCTCAACTTGACTGTAGCAATAAAACTGATAAACAAGATTTTTTTTTCTTGGGAAGTCTTAAAAAATTTAACTAACCTTATCCTTGTGAGTTTAGAAAGTATTTAAAAATAAATTAAGTTTGTACTCATTTCTGAGATATAGGTGTTTGAATTTACCACATAATCTTATTTTATTGCTTCTAAGGTTCTTTGTTTCAAAAGATAAATGAATTTGGAAGAGAGTGATTTAATACATTTGTTTCATTAGACATTATGACGTGATGAGGATTTTATTGTTTATTTGGAATAAATATTTGATCAGTAGCATTTAATAAGCTTACGAAAGGACGCATTTCAATGTCTCAGTAGTGTGTTAATTCTTGTGATAATTTATATCATGTTTGTGATGAATTCGTAAGCTCTACTATCATAAGAAGTGAGACTTCTTCAAACAAAACTATCTGTAAACATTATTTGGATGTGAAATTGGCATACAAATTAGACATGAGTATCACACTTTGTTTTTTACGCTGTGTAAAATGGATGCCTCAGAAGGCTCTGGAACCGGTGATAAAAAAAAATAATTAATCGACTTCAAGTAGCACCAGAGGACATGTTAATTCCATCACTCCTCATCTAGATAGAATTCATAAACCTAAACATAAAATCTCTCAATCGGGGGGAAGACATTTGCGTTCATGCGTTACTTATTCCGTCAATATCCGATGCTATAATTGAAAAAAAAATGTATTTATTGATCCAGATATTCAAACCTTAATGAAAAATGACCAGTTTGAAATTGTTTTTACGAGGGTAGAAAAAGACGTATGGCCGCATCTGCTAAAATACCATCTCCTACACACGATATGAAAATTCTCTCCTTTCCTTTCTAGAATGGCTCTAAAAATACAAATTAGAAGTATAGTTCACTACAAATTTTGACACATCTGCATCAATAAACTTCGGAAAATGAACGTAGTTGGTTGGAAGGAGTGAAATCGATATAAGAAAAAAAATTATATATACTAATTGAAGAAATAAAAGTATGAAGCAACTTCACAAATTAAATTAATCAAACTGTAAGCAGGTTTGGTATTTTCTATTTATTTTTTGAAAAACGAATGAAACCCTAAACAAATTTCTTAAAGATAATGAGTCTAAAATATGTAATACTGTAATAAGATTTATTTTAATAAATTATTATTTTTTATGAAATAAACCCACTGAAATTTTTGTTTTTAGGAACAGCGGAAGCAAATAAGATGTGCGATGTGTCGGCCCATCGGACTTGCTTCCCTTCGGATTATTTCGATTTTCCAACAAATGAGGAGGAACTAAACAAAGCGTGTCCGTATGTATTAAGAATCAAAAATAGTCAATTTTTCATGATCGATGAAATTAAATGTTTCTTAGATCTTTTCTTACTGTTAAAAAATTAGGAATATATTATGGCAATATAATTAGTTCACAAAATGTAGAGTTTAATACAGAACTTGAAAAACAAAATATCGAAGAGTACAGTATTAATTAATACAACCGTTTTTAATAGAAGTAGTTTTATAAAAACAAATACATAGCCATGAGTTATTGGTGGCTTTTATTAATATGTTCAATCAACCTCATTTCCATTATTAATAATTTATACCAAAATGCATTTATATGTCGCTTAAGGTTATCTTCACTCAAGGAGATGCGGAACTCAAAATGTTATAATTTTTTCCCTTCAATCTTAGAGAAATTAAATGGGAATATTTTTTAATATTTGTATATAGTATAAAACGTTATTTGAAATATAATGAATTATTAAAATGTTGAATCATTTTTATTCATATTTTAATTGTTATTTGCGGATTACTATTTAAATTGATGATTTTACAAAATCTCTACCCATATTTAAACATTAAAAGTGGAATTCAATCTAAGTGCTTCTAATTGAATCATTAATAGAAGAAAAACGAAAATTTTACGCCAAATTTTTTTTGAAAAAAGTATTCCAAATAATGTTAATGGTGAATTTTTAAATAAATTATTGAAATAATCAAAATTCCTTGTTTGATTTTTTGTTATTAAGTTCCTCAACACAAAAAAAAAGGCACCAGATGATTCAAAAGTCTAATTAGAACTCTTTTTATTCGAAATGAGAGATAATTGTTATCATAAGTTTTACTCTTTTTGTGTGCTTCCTTGTTCTGATCATACAGAAAGTATAATTCTAAATCGAATAATAGTCGGTGCCGGAGACATCCATTTAATATTACAGCATAGAAAACATGATTCGGAACATAATTTAAGCGGAAAATGGACATATTCGAACAGATATAAGCTGTAATAAAAAAATGAGTTGCTCTTTATAGATCATAAGAAGGTTACTATATGATAATAATATCGGGGCATTATTCTTTGTAAAAACTTGGATCCTATCCCTTGACAAAAGACAAAGACAATATTCAATATATTCAAAATCTTGGTAAGCTCACTTCGATCATTTGTTAGCTCTATCACATCGAACCTTATCGTACAATTCGAATTGTCAAATGCGATATGTTAAAATAAAAAGAATTTTAGGTTGGTTTGGTTTTATTAACATCGCACTATAAGCAACACGAAGGCTATTAGCGACGGTTCTCGTTGTTTTGAACCTCAGTCACGTGACGCGCGGACGACACCTGAGCTGGCATCCCTCTCTCCTAACTTCCAAACCACACTAATGGGAGGACTTAAATAAAAGGGGGATATTGTGATTGAAGATATTTAAGACAAGTATGAAAAAATGCCTCCAACAACTGGGACGCCTGATTCTTTTTTCTGTAAATTGTAATAAAAATAATTTATATCAATCTACGCATTTTTACAAATGTTTCTGGAAGTTTCACTTGCTGCCCTGAACAAACTGCATTACTTCCATTTTCCAATGAAACCCTTTGAGGAATCTCTAGTGATAGAACACAGTCGGATCATAACAGTTTGGTAAAATCAATATCTCATTTTTAGTTAAAATAGAGAGGGGTTTTTTTTGTTAAAATGTCATCTGGAAACGGAATTCCAAGAGGGATGTATAATGTGGAAAATACGTTGACAATGTTATTCTTTTTAGTTCTCATTTGTGTAAAAGCGTACACCATGAGTTAAGAGTCCTGAAACTGAAAATATGAAATAGTTAAAAAAAAAAATTCAAAAGAAAAAAGGTTTTTTAAAGATGGACATGATGTTTTTAGAGATGCGAAGAGTCACGTGTTTCTCTTCCTTTTTCTCTCCTACTGTATCAAACACGATTAAAGTGTAAGACCCAAGCATAAAGTATGTCATATAGTATTAAAAATATAAATCACTAATGTGTGTGTGGAAGGTGCATGACAAGATAGTACCGTGCAGTCAAACTCTCTTAGTGCTCATGTACATGTATTAAGCAGCATTTATAAAACAGGGGACAAACAAATCAATTATTAGTTATTTTCCTATAAATTCAAGTAAATTTTCTTAAAATGTAAAGAAGTTAATATTTTCTTGTAACTACAAAAAGAATATAAATGTTTCAAATTTAACACCTAATAAATAATAATACAATAAAAATGTTTAATAATGTAATAATTAGATACAACACAAAAAACTTTTTTTTTTTAATTTTATATTTTTTTCCTTCCAATTTAAAATATTAAAATAATTGAAAAGAGCTATGATATTTGTTTTTATATGCTATTCCGAAATGCATTTAGTTATCTTATATAAAAGTGTATTTTTATGAAGTAGCAGATCAGGACACGTCATTAAATAATGAAAAATTAAAATAACATTTAATGTTTCACAATATTCTGAAAGTATTTTATCAAATAAATCTATATATAAAATTTATAACATATTTATACATTGAATGTATTGAAAAATTGGGTTTTTAATTATTTTTTTCAGCATTTTTCTGGAGACTATGGAATGTTTAAAAACCTATGCACAAACTTGTGGAGAAGAAAAAGTCGATTTTTCTTTTTCACTGGAAACGCATCAAATACTAATCGACCTTGGAAAAGAAATTTGTCAAAAGGATTCTGAACTTCATTTGAGTAAGATAATAAATTATCATAAACCTTATATATATTTTTTTAATGAACAATTTCGAAATTTAAGAAGTTTATATTCTTTGCAAGATATAACTCAATAATCACAAAATGGTATGAATTGTTACTCGTTTACTATACTAATTTTCGCATATAAAATACTTCAAATGAAGTTCCTGCATTTCCAGATGTAATTAGCACCTCATCCTTAAACGTATTTTATTATTTTGCCAGAAATTACCTGATTTTTTATCAATCAGTAATTAACTTTCTTTCAGAATATGGAAAAATATTTCAGGTTTTAATGAAAAACCGTAACATAAAACAAGCTAAATATCTTGCAATGTTTATTTATAAGTATAATTATAAATACAAAACATGCAACGCTTATAATAAATATAATTATTTAATATTTAAAAGCTTTAATATTCTATATTTATTTGCATTGAATTTTATAAATTCCTTTTATATTTATTAAAATAATATAAAATACAAAATGTAGCAGTACCACAACTAATTGGCACATTTCCTTTAAAAAAAATTTTTAAAAAAAAACTTAAGTAAATTGTAAAAAAAAAAATTAGAAAATGCAGCAATGTTTTTGATGATAAAGGGACAGCATTATTGATTATAGTTAAACACAGTTTTTAAAAATTTTAGATTCTTTTTAATACACATATATTAAAATATATATAATGCTACAATTTAAGAATTAATTAAGGTTTCATATGAGATTTATTTCTATTATTCGAAACCTTTTACTATTAAAAAAAGTACAAAAATGAAAAAATTTTGCAAATCAATAAGCATTTCACTTAACAAAGTTATTTGACAAATTTATTCGGTTCCAAAAATAACTTATTCCATTTGAATGAATGCCTATCTTACCAGGACATGCGAGGAATTCTAGAAGATCATATTTAAGGCTCCTTGTTTTTTTTATATATCCTTTCAAACTATTAGTATTGCTCGATTTTTTATGTGTGCCTAATAATGATATTTTAATCATTCTATAGAACAATAAAAGTGGGGTTTTTTTTTTTATCATAATATTATTTCTCTCTCTTAATTTAATATTTACATGATTTATGAGATATATTTCCATTTTAGTACCTTTACACTGTATGGTTCCAATTTTTTTATCCTTCTATAAATGGTACCTTTACATAAAGTAAACCTAAAATATTTTTCTCTTAATAAAACCAAAGTCTTAAGAAATAATTTTTTATGTGAAAGAAAGTTAAAAAATTAAAATTTCCAAAATTAAGAAATTACATTATTTTTTCCAAAGAAAATATAAAGTAATAGCTACAAAAATGATGGTTCACTATATTTATCGTTTCTATGTGAGGCGTAATGTTTCTTGTATATTTATGAAATATTATGCTTAAAACGTTAATTATAAAATTATCTGAACAGTCAAATCCGTATTCGTCTGAAATGGAAAGAAACACTTTTTGACCAAAACAATATCCTTAACTATAGTTCAAAAACATGATTAAAATAACATTATTAGACACACAAAAAACTCCTAAGCCTTACGAAAAAAATTTTAAAACGTAAATGTCACAGAAAGAAAGAGTCCTAAATTTGGTTTTTTTACTTTTATTTTTATTTTCCCCTTTATATCCTTGTATGCTTAAGAACATATAGCTGTAGCCGTAATGCATCTTAAGCATATTGACGCTGAATGGGAATACGCAAATTTTTCAGCTCTTTAATATCTGAGACATTAATACGATGCATTTCACACATTTTGAATTATCAATAAACAGTGGAATAATTTTGTTTCAAAAGAGCTAGAATCAAAGGGTTATGCTTATTAAAATCAGTGATAACAATGTTATTGAAAATGATATTTCTATAAATATCAAGGAATGTTACAGGTATAAGTATACGTGTATCGGTTTCACTTTAACGGATTGATTATTTATTTACATCAAACAAAAGGAACACGAACGTTATTGGTAATAAACTTCCTACTGTTTCAATCTGTTGAAGCCCAAAGTCCTCACGCTGAATTAAACTGAAAGTTAGGATAAAGAGGTGTCTGATCGTCACTAAAGAGTGGTTCAAAATTACGAAATCCGTCAGCAATACCCCTAATGTTCCTTCTAAA
>BMAW01074525.1:2423-17481 GCA_019974015.1 Nephila pilipes | reverse complement strand
ATATGTATGTATATATATGTGTGTGTGTGTGTCACATCAATCTCTCGAGACGGTGTCTTTCAGTCTTAACAAAAAAAAATGTTGGAGGGAACCAGATCTGGATTACAGGGTAGTTGGGACAGCGTTACGATGTTGTATTTGATCAGTACTTCCCACACAAATTGCGAAGTGCACCTGGGGGTATTACCATGATGAAGCATTCAGATATCGGCGATTTCTTTTAGACACAACTGATCTTAATTCACAAAAGTTTGAGTGCTTCTGAATAAAATGTTTTGTTTATAGTTTGCCCTGTAAACATAAACTCTTCATGGACTGCATTTTCCGCATCGAAGGAGACAAGAGTGTCGACAGATTCCCTACCATTTTAGAATTTTATATGGCACTCAAAAACACACGTTTTGAACAAAATTTCGTCTTTGTAAATCTGAGGAATCATTTCGAAATTTTCCTTTGCAAATTTGTTTAATTTAACGCATAATCTTATGGCATAGCGTTGCTCGATGGTTCGGGGGGAAGGCGGGACATTGTACGCAAACACTAAACATACTTTCTCTTTGCTCGAGGTCTACAAATTCCAACGGCTTGGATACAATTGATTCGAATCTCCTATCTCACAACGCATTCCATCCATGGAGACAACCAGCCTGCACCCCTTCGAATGGCTGGAGAAAATCAGCCCCAATTCTTGTTTGACAAACCCTATATGTACAGAAGAGAATCAATTATCCGAAACGATCGGGGACAGGGAATTTTCGGATAACTGATTTTTTAGATAACCGATCATGTATGGGGGGGGGGGGTGGGGGTATTAATGTTATAGGAGCAAAATGAAGAAAAGGAACAATAATATTAAACACAAAGTTGTATATATTTTGTATCACACGCCTCACAAATAACACAGAACCTAGCTTAGATTGGCAAATTCAAAAGGACTATTTAAGTAGGCTTGCAATTTAGGAAAACAATTGCAAAATTTGAATTTGCGATAAGAACGCTTTTCGTTAACCGATGTTTCGGTTGATCAGTATTCGGATAACTGATGATCTATTGCATTTGATTTCTTATAGACAATGTATACATAATCGCAGTTTTGTTAAATCTTCAGAAATTCTTCAAACTCCTTTTAAAAGCTTAGTTTTACATGTTTTTTTTATTTAATTAGAATTACTTGCTATTTTAAATTTAGAATAAAACTTTAACAAGAATCTAATTATAATTTTAGAATAATTGATTAACTAATTATTCAGTACAATATCCCTTCATACAAAGTACGAAAAGATAATCAAAGCAGCGGAGTTTTCCTTTGAACAAAATGGGATTATGCTATCAGAAAGTTTAATTAGGAAATACTGTTTTAAAAATTAAATTGCCGAATGTCGACGAATATGATATCGAATATTTCAATCATAGCATTCAATATCAGTATACACAGATTACAAGCCGAAATAATTACAACGAAATTTCGATTGAAATATTTTCGAAGCAAACATATAATATATTAATTATATTCATATTCGTTCTCAAGTTAATAGCATAGATATTTTTTTTTAAAAATTCCATTTTCTTTCTTCGACCGAAAGATACTTTATTTTTCAAAGCTAATCCATTTTAATATTCTTTTTGTAAATTCTCATAACTTGGAAATTCGTCTTTCATATGAATATTTGTCATTAGCTTTAAAAAATTATATAAGTTATAAATTTTTGAATAATTCTAAAAGATTTTCAGTTTTTTGATCAGTAATTTATATAAATTATTATTTTCTTTGAGATTCTTTTTAAGAAAATGTATAGTTTAACTCTGTAGGAAAACAAGAATTCTTGTACGTATCTGAGGTGTATTTTATTTCTTTTACTATACAGATTTTAAATACTAATTTAGATAAATTAATATATCGTCAGAGTAATGTTGCATGAAATGAGTTAAATAAATCAAAGCGCAATTCATAACATACTAGTAATAGTAATAATTATATCATAAATGTATTTCACTTCAAATTTTTTTCATGAAGCATTTTTCCTATTAACAAAAATGTCCTTGAAATCACAATAAAGAATAAAGAGACAAAAAATAGGAAAACGTGTTGCCAATATTCTTAGAAAAAAGCAATAAAACAGAAAATCGTCTGCTTCAAAAAATCAAAAGTGTAAAGGATAGGAGAATAAAAAGCATTGCATGGCTTTAAAAAGTTCTTTTTTTTTTTACTTATTAAATAAAACTATCATATGATTTTTCCCATTTGTTGCAATGCATATCAATGCATAGTAATTTTAAAATATTCTTGAAATTTTCAACAGATTATATAGCTACTAATTTGAGCATTTCTTCTAAAAATTCGGGTAATCAGTCTAAACACTGTATTTAACTACATTTCGATTAATATTATACTTTACCTAATTCAAAACTTTTAAACAATTTTTTTTGAAAAATGTAAATAGTTTTCAAAATAGCATAATGCAATTTGAATTAAAATAATTATCTATAAATCTTTCAAAAATATCGGAGTAATTCCTATTTTTGAACAATTGTTTCATCAAATTTGTCTGCGTTTTTTTCCTGTTGGCGTTAAGAATATATAATTATATATTATTTCCAAATTTCGTGTACTTGATATTATAGCTAATATATTTAAATTATAACGTGCTCGGAATTAAAAAAAAAAGTGTTGAGACATTTATTTTAACTACTGAAGCAGTTGAAATAAAATAATATTCATAATATTGTGATGAAATTAATTCCTTCTATTTATTTTGGCGTCTAAACGTATCACCAATATACACTTCAATGCAAAAAAAGTACATTTTGTAAATGTGATATAACAATCCTTTTCAACATAATATCAGGGTTACAATAATTTTAAATGTTCGAATAGACATGATCTCGTATGAAATAGGAACATTGCATCTGCATTTGAGTAGAAGGGAAGGATTAAACTATACTGATATTGAGTAATTGTATTTAAAAATATAGGTATACTCTGTTATATTGGAATCCGTCAAAATTATGATTATACACAAATGTCGTCGCCAAACTCGTGCAGCCAACTAGCGATACTGCGTACCTTGGCGATATTTCTCGGTTGTTTGGGATCGTCTATAACAGGGAAAAATACCTAAATATTTTTGAAAATAATATAATGATACAAAGAGATCAGTCTAAAAGAGTTACGATCTAATCTTTACAAGAAAAAAGTAGTTTTCACATGAAAAACCTTCAAATAAAAATCACTCAACCACTCAGAGGAATAAAATTAAAAATGGATCGTCCTTTTATTGCACTTACGGTTCATGAAATATTTCGAATACTTTTATCACGAGATTTAGGAAGCGAATTTCTATTCGAATATTAATCGTATGCCAATATATCATGACTTCCATTTGATATATATTTTTACGATGCATTCGACTTCAAACTAATTTCTGAAATTAAAACAAAATGCGATGACAAAAAAAATACTGATGAAGTCTTCAAAAGAAATAAAATTAATGAATCACGCCACATTTATCTCATAAACTTTTAAATTTTAATGTAAAATGAGTTTTCTTAAATACTTAAATTATTTTTATTTTAATTCCAAACCTTATAAATATTCCTAGTGCTAAAAAGTTTTTTAGAACTTTTTTATGGACATTTCAATTGACCAAAAGAACACGATTGCTTTTTGAGAATATTAAAATGATACAAAATGCCAACAACTGGCATTGAAATAATTATCGATCAAGTTTTCAAAAGAAATATCATTTTTATAAATTATAAAACAAATGAATCAAGCGAAGTTTTTCTCATAAACTCATAAATTATATTGTAAAATTAGTTTTAAAAATTTATTTCAAATATTTTTAATTCATTTCTAATATTATAAATATTTTCAGCGCCAAAATTTCTTTAGAATTTATGTACGGACATTTTGATTGAAGGAATATAATGCAATTCCACCTTTATATGCTCTGTACTAAAATTTCTTAAGAGTATATGTAAGAGTTTTTTTAACTGAATGAGTATGAATATATTTATGGAGAAAAATAGAACAGAATAATTACCATAAATTAAAACCTCTACAGCAAATTTTCATTCAGGTAATACAAAAACTTCTGCTTATTTCCCAAGTCGCGTTTCTTGAAAAACGGAAATTCCAGTCAACATTTACAGTAATTAATGAGCTATTTTTATTTCTGAAAAAAAATATCAGAATGTCCATCGCTATGTAGAGGTATAATGATGATAATTTAGATATTCTTTCTGTATGGCATAAAACATTTTCTTGCAACTCTCTTAATTTGAAAAATACAATGTTACAACACATTTAGTGAGTGCTTTATTGCTTAATAAATATGAGGAATGTAGTTGTTCTGTCCTTTCGAAGGTTTCTTAGAAAATGTGTGCATAAACACTTCCAGAATTTCATTGTTCTATTGTTCTTTAACAACAGACATAAATGATATATATCCCAACTCAAATACATTCAACTAATAATTCAACTTCAAAAATCTATCTGGAAAAATTCAAAATCGTTGCATTATGTGTTACTGGCATTGGAAGAAGCGTATTTGCATTCAGATTTGCTTGAAACCTTGCCTCCAGCATTCAGAAAATGGAAATCATTTACAATTTGAATAGCTTTTAGTTTCATAACTGCGCATAAAATCCGTGAGTGAAGAAAAATTCATATTTAATTATTTCAAAAGGAACAAGAATAGATTTTTTTTTGAAGATGAGTTTTCTAAAATTTAATGGGAAAACTATGTCTTTAAGATCTCTGTAATAAAAAAAACGAAGTAGTTGCTAATCTATAATAGATTCAACACATTAAAAAAAACAATTTAAAATTGCTCTTCGATTTCATATGTGTTCAAAGTATAATCAGACCTCGTTCGGAACTTAATCGAGGAAGTTCCGAACGAGGTAAACGTTCATTTTAAATGAGGCAAACGTTCGATATAAAACATTCATTTTGTTTTGCTAAATTTCCTTTTGTATGTTTGTTCCGTTCGGCATATATCTTATTAGTTTTATTATAAATTAATTTATTATGTGAAAACCGTTTGATTGTACTGAAAAAACTGCACAGAGAAGGAAAAAAGGAATGGTGAATAGAAGAAAAATGAATTCTATAAATAGTATAATTTGGTAATACTTTTAAATATGGATATATTCATTACGGAATTAATGTATTAAAGAATTAATCTAGAACTTGAAAATAGTTATTCCGAAAATGAAAAACCCAAAGCGCTTACATCTTTCCTTATTAAACGATGACCGAAATCATTAATCAATTTGTTGCGAAAGATCCAGATTTTGAACGGAATGCAAAAATAAGACAAAGCGTTTTCAGTGCGATCTTCTATCATCATTTGCTTGCTGAGAGAAAAAGAAATACTGGAAATAACACTGAATGTCTTCATAGCAAAATAAAGAAAATGAACAGACAGGATCATCATTACAAAAACGAGCTTCATATTTCTGTGAGCATGTTTATGTGTTCTATAACATGTAACTATTATATTAAGCAATATAAAAAATTTAAAGTTAATTTTTTCCCGGTTGCATGTTTTTCTTTCCCTTCAAATGAGGATAAAGCAGGAAGTTATAAACCGATGTGAGAGTTCGAGAATGAATAGTAAATTGTTTCTAAGTATGCCAATAGGTGGCGGGGATGGTTTACAGGGGAGGAAACATCGGTTCATCATTGTCAACCGGAATCAAAGCGAACCTCAATAATATGGAAGTACCCTTCTTTACATTCAAAACACAAAATGAAGGTCATTAGTGGCACAAGTCTCGAACCCTCGGATTCGACAAAAACTGCCAGCCGCGAGTTCGCAACCATGACCACTAGGTTGCCACGGCTGATAAGTATATCAATGAAGGCGATTATGTCAAGAAATAAGCATGCTTTTCGAGCAAATATCATGGTTTCTATTTTTAATTGCCTTTTGTAAACTTCTTACTGGTTACCATCGTTCCACGTGCTTAAATTGCCTCGTTTAAGGCTGTTTCTTTTTACTCTTTGACTTCAGGGAGAGAGTCCTAAACGTTAAACCATGTCTTGCTGTAATGATCCTGATTAACAATATTGCACATGGTTGGAACAATTGGATTTGAAATTAATTGATTAAAACTAATTATTTGAAGAAATAAATTTTACACCAAGTTTCTCGCCAAATGGTCGTCAAATCCAATGCTTAAATGAGCTGAAAAATGTTGCACGTATTTATTTTAGATATTAAATTTAATAAACGTCAAATAATAAAATGGGTTATTAAAAGTAATCATTGAAGGAATTCAATTTGACTCAACGTTCCCTTTTGCTCATAAAATTTAAGGTATGAAAAAATATTGTTACGCAAAGTTTGAAGTTCGAAAAAAAAAAACATGTTCAAAAAACTCGTTTTTTACCGGTGTTGTTCATTCATTTAATTTCAAATATTTATAAACATTTTCGAGCTTTTTAATACTGTAATCAATATTAGTGCATGGATACAACGTTAAAGTTTGGCGCAGATAACACGACCGGATATATTAGGTCTACCAGAAAGTTCCGCCTATTTGAGAAGGAAAAGAAAATAACACATTTTTTCATACATTTAATAATATTTATTATACAATATAATTTCGTCGCTGCTTATAACTTCTTGCCAGCAAAATGCTAATTTATAAATACCACATTTGAAAAGTGTCTTGTTTTTGAGGCGAAGAACTGAAATAGTGCGTGGTTGACATCTGCTTCAGTTTTGAATTTTTTTTCTGCTAAAAATTTTTGCAGGGAGAGAAACTAGTGATAATTGGAAGGTGCAAGGTCTAGGAAGTACGAGGGATGCGACAGAATTTACCAACCTAGATTTGCAAATTTTTGACGAATCGCCGAAACAGTACATGACCTGGCAGTACCATTATGCAGAACAATGTGCTTCCCATTGAACATCGCCTGTTTCTTTTCATTGACTGGTTCGTTAAAATAGTCCATTTTCTGACAGGGGTCTCTCTGAAACGATTTGAGTTTTTCGTTAGGTTTCAAAAGCTAGGAATGTAACACATCAATCAATAACTCCCGAGTCTAACATTGAAAACAACATTTTTTTTGCAAAATTTTTTTTTATTCATCAACATAACACCTTTTGTTAATCACCTTTTAGGGTGATACAATCGTTCCAACGCTTTTCCAAATCTTTTTTTTTTTTTTTTCCCGCAAGAAATCTTTTTTGTTGCGAGTAAATAGCGATAAACAGCTTTCTGAATCATCGACTCGTTGCTGTTTTTGTTCCATCGAAAGCAATCGCGGCATCCACTTGGAAAAAACCTTTTTCATGCTCAATTTTTCATGAAGGATAGTAAATACACTTCCATATGATATCTGTGTCATCTCAGCAATCTCACGGAGCTTCACTTTACGATCTTTCATTATAATTTTTATCACTTCACTCACATTTTCCGGTGTAACGGCTTCCACAGGTCTACCCGAGCGTTCCGCGTCATTTGTGTCGGTACGACCACGTTTAATCTCGGCAAACCACCGACAAATCGTTGCTTTTGATGGACAAGAGTCCGGGTAACATTTTTCAATCCATTGTTTCGCTTGCACGGTGTTTTTACCCATTAAAAAACAATGTTTTATCAGAACACGAAACTCGGTTTTTTCCATTTTTTAAACATACAAAACGACTTTACTCCAACCTCGATAACTCAGCTGTTTCTGACGACTTTACTCCAACCTCGATAACTCAGCTGTTTCTGGTCCGATCGACTTAAAATTTTGACACGTTTCAAGCAATGGTTAGTACTCTAGAAAGACCTGGTTACTGGTTTACTACGAGCACCATCTCTGGGTTAGTCTCGGGAGTTATTGATTGATGTGTTATTCGTCCTTGAATGCTCTAATATACACATAGTATTCTCTTAATCAGACTTAAGCTTGGTAAGTTGCCCGAGTTCATAGTCTGCTCTTTTCCTTTCGAACAGAGTCCATTTCTAATCATCTTTATCATTATGTGCAAGAAGGGTTCGTTTTTTGTTCTGAAGTAGGCGGAAATGTGCACAAAGGAATATCGCTCTATCACGGTCATGGCAATATTGTCATCGATCAAAGATGATCATCCATTTGGTTCCTGCACATTCTATATAAAACGACATCTCAACGCGTAACATTTATTCCTTTTTGGAATCTGTACAAAATATGATGCAGTAAATTAACTTTGTCTGTAGCCATGTTCACACGGTCAGACCTCGATAATGAAGTCCCCTCTGTTTCAATTATTTAGAAAAGATCATGCGTAGAAATGCAATGATGAACAGAGGCAGCCATATGCACCCAACTCTTTTTTACGCTGTCTTTATTTACACGATTTTAAAATAACACGGTTTACCAATATTCTTTTTTACACGAACATTTTTGTTCTAATACGAAACCCTCCCCCCACAAAAAAAAAAAAAAAAAAATTCCAAATATTCAAATGCTGTTTTTACCGCCTAATACCACCTCTTTGATTCAGTCACTAGATCGGAGTATTATAGTAGCATTTAAAATGTATTACATGAAACAAATAAATAAATATATTTTAGACTCAGTGGAAGGAAGAAATTGGACTGTTGTGGAAGCATGGAGAAAGCTTACGATTATGGATTGCATTACGCGTGCTTCTTTTGCCATCAAACTGTTGCGCCAGATGACCTTAAATGCTTGTTGGTAAAACATTTTGCAGCATGCGTCAAAAGTGGAAGGTTCGTTGTTCAAAAATGAACTGTGTATTCTGGAATTATAATTCTATCAAATGCAATTGGTGGTGAAGGCTTTAACAACATGTAAACGGCTGGCATCGAAGAATTGATGCTAGAAAGGCTTTTGGATGAGGACAATTTGATCAAATTTGTGACAGTTTATAATAAAGAAGTCAAAATAATGACGAAGTCTAAGATGAAGTTCAGCTATTAATGGCTGATTTAATACGCGAGGGCTTGAAATTTGCTACAAGTATGGAACATTTTCTTACTCACTATCCTGACATAGAGTATGCATTAAAATGTCAACGTAGTCTTAAGTTTTGCGTAGCAGGATATCAAGAATTATATAAGCAACTTGAGAAACCAAAAAAACCCGCTAATAACAAACTTTGTAACAACAGAAGCCGTTAATAAAGAACGAAACTCTTTAATACGATCAAAGCCGATAGTTGTACTAGACATACCTGACACATCTATTGATGATAGCAATTTTGATCCAGTTCATAAGAAATGAGCACGTTTGTTATAAACTAGCGATGAATAGTTAGTAGTTTTATTCCTAATTTCAATTTGAATTTTATACGTTATATGTACTAATAGATTGAATTTTCACTGTACACTAGTTTTAATTTTTTTTTGTAATAAAAATGATTTTTTTAGTTCTATAAATCTATAATATGGATTTCATTATTGCTTTTTTGCACGCTTTTTTTTGGAAAATATTTAGTTTTTTCATCTTACACGATTTTTTAAAGTTGTGGAACAAATCCCTAAATTTACCATACGTCGCATATATTTTTTACACGAATTCTTTTTTGCCCGGTTTTCTGAGGAACATATCTGCCGGGTAAAAAAGAGGGTTGGGTGTATGTCTCAAATGAACACGTGCATACTCATTGAAACTAGAAATGACAGTATCGGACAAAACATTCTCCGCATTTAATGTATTATAGCGCATAATAATATTAAGTTACTCATAATAAAATCCTTAAGACAACTCCGAATGATATTCGTAGCAGAAATTGGATATGAGAATGTAAAAATGTCTTAGACTTAGAATATAAAAAGGTTTTCTTACTTACTTGCAATTTTCTAAAGAAACTCGATAGGGAAATTTTAAATAAAAATTTTAAAAAGCAACAATGTAAACAGAAAATTACAAAACAGTAAAATTATTTTGAAACTTTATTATTTTAAAATCCGAAGGAAAAAAATTTATGTACTTATTCGAAAAGTACTGAAAAAAAAAATCTGTCTTTTGACTTTTATAATAAAACAATAAATGTGTGTAAATAGTACATTAAATTATTCTAATATGAGATTACTTCTTTTTAGGTAACTATGTTCTTTTATATTGCTAAATAGACGATTTTATTTCACCTTCCTAGTGTCTATTATTCTAAAATAGGCAGAAGAAAATTAAAAGAAAAGAAAAAAAAAGTTAAAACAATGAGGAAACAATTTTCATTTGAGCAATTGATATTCGTACAATTCAGGAGCGTTTGGTTTTTTTTTTTTTTTTTTTTTTAAAAATTTTGGTATTAACTAGGTATTTATAATTTTAAAAAAATATTTCATATTATTATACTCTCGTGATACATAAGGAAAACAGTCCCACAAGGAGGGTAATGGAAAATTAACACTTCATTCACAAATATTCTGGACTAGAATAAATGCAGTACAGGTGCGAATCTGTAACACAAACAGATACAAAACAGCCCTTGGTAAAACAATAATAACATTGAGTTACTCAGGTTATTAGTTCCCATCGCAGACAAATCTCCAAAATAATACTCTGCATCTCAAAAGTAGACTCCGACAGCTTCTGGCAGTCGCAGCAAATTCGCTCAGTAGATGAAGGCAACTTATCGCTAGATTCAAACCACTTCCATACAGATGCCGAGCAGCTTCACTCAGATTTTGCATTTCTCCGTATTTGTAATTGTTCGGACCAGGTTAACGTCACAGGAAAAATCGATAGTTTTTCTCCTAATCGATGTATCAACAAAATTCCAGCATTTTCGAGAACCTTCCTTTTGTTAATAAGTCACCGATTGCCGCCAAGTCATCAAATTTGTCGCCAAGGGTGGGAGATCAATGCTAACTTCCCTTGGTGTCCAATCAAACGTCTGTAAAAGTTTCTTTTCCTTTAAAAGAGTAACGTTGCAAGGAAGCGTAATTGCAGGCCGTAACAATATTAAGATTTATAAAGGGTAAAACTACTAAAAATATTCGTTATAAGAAATTTGTAGTTGGGTTTTTCTCATTTTCTGGACGTTTGGTTATTCAAGAATAAAAATGGTTCTTTTCTTCGGATTCCAAGAAGTCTAGATTTTTCAGGAGATCCCTAAAATATATTCGATCAAAATATTTTGAAAAGCAAATTAACGTGTAATGAGCTGGATATAACATGGTCTATCTTTTAAAGATTATAAATTTATACATTGATGAAAAATATGTAAAAAAATAATTTATATTTTCCCGATTTTTTTAAAAAGAAGAAAAAACACTTATTTTACATTGAAACTGTAATGGTTAAAACGAAAAAAGCTTACTTGTAAAATTTATGGGGAAAAAATAAAACTCTCCACAAATAAAAAACTTCATATAAATTAATCGTAAAACTTCAAAACACAATCCAATACTTTTATCGCCCAGGTTTATACTTATTTTATTTTCATAGAGAAAAATACTTAATTGAAAACAACTTTTATAACGTTGAACACAAAAAAAAAAATTATAAAAGATTATTTATTACGATATTGTGTTCCAGCTTGTATGTGTGTGCAAAACTATCTTCAAAAATAAAGAACAAATTAACATTTACCTGATGTTTAAGATTCCGATTAAAAACTTTCTCAAAATATCGATAGATAAATTAAATTTATATTTTTATAAAATTGCTGTTAATTTTATTCGTTTGCATAAAACCGTCTGCTATTTTATAATAGCTTTTGTTACTTTAATGCGTTTAAGAAGTTTATAATTTCACAGTAAGAAAATTCTGGCTTGTTATTTGTTGTATTATTTCCGGTTTCAACATCTTACAGTTGTCAATTTCTGTTCTAGTTGTATATCGTTTTAGTTATTTCGTCAAATTGATCTCGTTATTCATAAAATTCTTGGAACTGGTAATAGTCTTGAGCATTTCCCACAAAAACTAGAAATATCTGATGTATCACATTAAATATTTGATGTTTGATGCAATTGATGGCATCACAACTAATAAGTTTTAATATTTGTAATAGAATTTTATACCTAAAGCGATAACCTAACTACTAATTGAATTTCAATAAACTGAGTTTGTCTTATAGTCATTTGAAATATTTTGCAACCTCATCAAAAAAGAGTCATTTATAAATATATAATTTTTATTTAATAGTATTTCATGTTAGAATTTCAAATTAAATGGTATTTTATTTGTATTTATTTTAATAATAAATAGTATTTTCATTTATGTTTAAATCTCAAAGAAAATCTCTATCTCTTTAGTATAAATTTCTAAGAAAACAAACCAAAAAGAACTCGAAATTGTTTTTTTTAAAAAAATTATTTCGAGTTTTCGAGATAAAAACATTCGAGTTTTGAGATAAAGAAAGTTGTTCGAATTGAAATTATTTTCTAGCGGGATCCCGCAGAAACCTTATTTGTAACTCATTCCAAACAATGTATTCGTTTTCAGATTCTTGTACTACTTAAGCAGACACTTAAGCCATCATAATGACTTCATTTGCAAACCTGAAAAAATCCATCCCTGCATTTTATAGAAAACATTATGAAAGATTGCATCAGCACAGATAAGGGTTGAATAATGCATTACAACCATTGCGGGAACTTACCAACATTTTGCCTAGTGTTATTTTCATTCTAATTATAAAAAAAATTGTTGATATTTTATTTTAAACCAATTTCTTACATGTTACATTCTTTCTGTCAACTCAAGACAAAGAATAAATTCAGTTTGATATTAAAGAATTTAATTGAAAAATATTTTAAAATAATCGATATGATCATTTGGAGGGAAAAAATTGGTAAATCGGAAAGCCAAAACACACATATACACACATACTTGAGATTATAATTCACTTAGAAAAACAAATATGCTCCCTAAATATAGATTTTTTATCGTTGAAACAAATATTACTTACTTAACTAGAAACCTGAATTTTAAAAATCGTAACTTACCACTACTTGCGTTAAATTTCTCTCTCTCTCTCAATAAATAGTTCCATAGGTCTAGACAACTGACGATGATTAAATATTTTCCTTTCCATGGAAATACGAGGGATGTTCTGACAGTAAGTTTCGTTATTTTTTTGAAAGAGCGCATGGTGAATCAGAAAAAACAAACAACCACCATAAGAATCCACACTCATTTCTGGTTCAACGACGGAAGAAGCGTCAGTGGAGGGAGGAATTGCGCATGCGCAGAGCGACGAAAAAAAGAGGGTAGCAACATACCAGCGTGGCCGACAACGTGGTCGGCAATGGAGGTGCGTGTTGTTATCCGGTATGAATGAGCACGTGGGATGAGTCATCCATGAATGCCTACAGAAAGTTAGATAGATGTTGCCATTGAAGGGAATCATATTTTAATACAAATAATCCCATTTTAATCGAAGACTTTGAAGAATTCTTTTTACATATAATTAAATGAATTTGATTGATGACTTGAAGAATTTCATATTTTTCTACATGACCGATCAGCTTTTGAATAATAACATTGAAGAATTTCGGACTTTTTAATACAATAAATCTCATTTTAATTTATATCATTGAAAGATATCATAGTTTTTATGCAATTTATCTCATTTTAATGTATGCAATTTGAGAATTTCTTTTTTTGATATGATTGATCCTATATTGATTGATGCCACGAAGGATTTCATGTTTTGTTACAAGTAATCTCAATTTGCTTTATGCGAAATAAGAATTTCATCTCTTGAAGTATTTTGTCTTATTTTGATTGATAATGAAGAATTTCATGTTTTGATATAGTTGATCTAATTTTGACTTATACCGTTAGAGAATTTTAAGTTTTTTGATACAGTGAGTCTGATTTTCAATCATACAACTGAAGAAACACATATTTTTTTAAAATTTACACAATCTCGATTTTTACTATTGAAGAGCTTCGTATATTAAATTAATGTCTTTTAGTTGATTTTATACACCTTTCAAAAAAATTTATTTCTGAAAGAATTTTTAATTAATAAAATATTCTGCACACGTAGCTTAGAAAAAAAAATGTTATATTAATTAATATTTATAAAAAGGAAAAGAAGAAGGAAATAAAATTCTTTTCGGAGGAAAAAATGTTTTTTTTTTTTTTTAATTTATTATTTTAGAGTTTTGAAATTCTGGACAATAGATACATGTTATAATGAGCTCTTCATAGTGTTCTACGTTTAGTTTTATAAATAACTCAAAATAATCATGTGCGATGTTTAGAAAAAATTTATAATTAGTTATAAAGATAATAAGGATAAAAGTAATAATGATCATTATAAAAAATAAGAGTCAGGGATCATTCGATGTTTGAAATAGAAAAATGTAATTTCAAGAAAGATCTTGCAAGAAAAAAAAAGTATTATAATTTCTAAAAGAATATAAAAACGTTCGAAAAAGAATTATTTTCATAACAATTGATAAACTGGGAAGAAGAAAAGAAAAACTTCAGATTTTTTTCCTATTACTTTTTGTTTTATTTATTCGCATAATACAATTTGGAGTCTAAAAATGTAAGAGAAAGAAGTTTGAATTTATTGAAGTAAAATATTTTGATACTTTTTGCTCGCTTAAATTCTCCTACATTTTTCTTCCAGCTCTTTCATTTAATTATCTGTTTTACTCAGTTTTAAGCTATTTTCGATTTAATTAAAATTCTTTACTTGGATTTTTTTGTGGGATCAGGAAATTTTCTTGAACTTATAAGCAAAACAGTGTGATTGAAGAAAATTATTATTTTTCAGCGATTCCAATTAAATTTTATAATGGCAATAAAAAAGGGAAAAATTTATGCGAAAAAAAAATTCGGAAGAAATGTTGAACTAAAGTTCAATTGTGAAAAGGATATAATCGAATTGATGTTCTAAAATTAGTTTCGCTTTTGGATTTCTAAGGAAAAAAGAATAGCTTTTTCTTTAACGTTATCAAATAATTATCTACTGCGTTGTAATTAATATTAAATAATGCTCAAGTATTAGAGAGTAGAAGATTTAGACAGCACATATATATTTTAAACTCATTGTTTTTTTCTCCCGGAATGTAAAGCTACACTGAATATCACATACAGTGGTGTGTTATTTATTTTGAACCACCTGCGTTCTCTTGGTAATAT
>BMAW01074523.1:5474-28548 GCA_019974015.1 Nephila pilipes | reverse complement strand
TTTCTAAAAGTGATTGCTATATTTAATTTTAAATGCAAAAATAAAAGTAATAATTAGATTAATAGATTTTCTTTTTTTAAATCAAAGGATATTTCTTTTTCAATAACTCAGATATATTTTTAAAAATGCGCTAGATAATAAAATTATTTTAGATTCATACGTCTCTTTTTTTTTATGTAAAACATAACTCCCAAAACTTATTGATAAGGTCACTACAAAATACTTAATTCGTCGAGTGACGAATTTGACATTGCGTCCTTTTAGGTAAGTAAAGATATTTAAGCATTTATTTTAGTGAGTGAATTATTTTGTAATACTGTTGATATATATTTGCATAAACTTCTTTTTTAAAAGTCATTTTTGAAATTTTAATGGCTTCTTATTCTTTAAGCTTTTGATCGGACTCAATTGCTCAACAGCCATAGTTCTACCGCGTAATTTTAACACTTTCTTCTTTTTCCTTAATGTGTCCTTTTTTGGTATGTGTTAAATACTTGAGTATTTTCTTTTTTGAGTGAACTAATTTGTAACAATAACGATAAATTTCTATTTTTTTTAAATAAAAGAAATTAATGGTTTTTCATTTAATATTTCATGGTTTATCATTGAACGCCAGTGTAGATTAACAGCAAGCTTAGATGTTGGACCTCGCCTTTATGAACTACAATCAAAATGACGAGGACGATATTTAAGAAGGGATCTCACATTCCTAATTTTCACGTCTCACCCCAAGGGAAAGCTTTGAGGTCCATTTCCATTTAATGCGCAGCAATCGCTACCTACTAATATTTATTTTTCTAATCCAGCCAATTATTTCTTTAAAATGTGTAATTAAGATTTTATTATATCCGTTGTTTTGATAAATCCTTACCATAAACATTCACTACACTGCTACTGCATGATAAGACAGTCAATCTGTTCAACCCTCCTTTCTAGTTTGTTAATTTTTTCTATCATAAGTTCATATCTTAGGGGAAAAAAAATTATAACAAATAACTGAAATCTGCAAAATAACGTGTAATGCTTAAAAATTTTGCCATTTAATTGTTTGAAATTTCTATGCAGTAATTTTACTTTTGGTAAAGTGTAGTGATGTTTCATAATCTGGTAGCCATTGAAGCTCGTGAGGGATATCAGCTCCATGAAGCCTCCACAGTTTTATTTTTATAAGAAAAAAAATAATAATACCGTTGTCTCATCTGAAAGCTCTGGCTACTGCTCCCGAATTATACTTGTCTTTTCAGTGCGTTGTAAGCCCAAAACCTTCATTTTGCATAAATGAAGGTTCCTTCACGACTTATACTCACGGCTCGATTTGAACAGCACCAGCAACAAAGCTTGGGATTATGACCCCTCACATCGCCCTGAATCACCGAAGGGGATACGAGCTCCCCAACAAAAAGATTAGAATTCCACACTCCCCATTTCCAGGGAGACAAACATTCCATCAGGACTACGGAAACAACGGGATCCATCTTGTTATCCAGCATTTATTAGTTAACATACACACAAATTATTTAGAGGCTTCCAAGAAAACGATATGAATAATATATAACAATTTACTTTGGTGGCTCTCCACACAGAAGATTTATAGCATAATTACGTCATCATAAACTGTAATTATATTTTTGTGGAGAAAAATGTTTTAAAATATACTTAGAAAACTCCTTCGTAAGGAAAAAAAAAAGCCAAAAAAAGAAAGTTATTTAAGAAATTTGACCGATAAAATTGTAATTCTAGAGATCATCGAGTTTAATCATCAGATTATAACTTATTAAATCATTTATTATTTAAACAAAAATAATTTATTAAATCAACAAGTCTAAAAGAAAATAACATTAAATCATTAGTTTATAAATACCCACAGCGAAACCTTCAATAAATGGTTTCATTTAGTAATTTAACAATTAATAGTAAAATACATCAAAATTTAATACCAGAGTATTTGTTTTCCTACCATGGCTTATCAGTCCTACCGCTTTTGAGCATGAAATTATTCTCGTTTTTAATTTTCTTTAGGTTTTTGCAAAACATAAGAAAATACTAGAAATTATTCAAAAAAGGTTGATGACAAGGAATATTACTGTAACAGAATCTTTGAAGAAAACTAATTTCTGGAGAAGAGCGAGAGAGTGAACGCTGAAACAAAATAGGAAGCAGAGAATGAATATGTTGATGATAAATTCTCAGGTAAATGCTTGAATTATTTTTTTTATGTAGGTATAAACATACAAAGGGAGGAAACTTTTCACTTTTTCCCTTAAAAGCACATGTTGCAACATACTAATACATGTGCTAAAAGTAACATAAATTGTTTAGTCGGTTAAAATAGCTGGAAAATGCTGAAGTAAATTATTTAGAAATTAATTTTGCGATAATTTCATTTTGAAAAACTGAAGAATGTTTTTATGGTTAAAAATCATCTATTTTGTCAATAGGGTGGATGTATTCATTACGCCCTGCTGAAAATTTAAATTTCTTTTGCTCTCTTTCTTTCTAGCGAAGTTGCAGTAGCCGTTTGGCTATGGTCGCGAATTCCTGGCTCACTTTACTTCAGACGAGTCGTGGTCGGAGTCCTGATGCCCCCATGTAGTAAGGCGATGCACGTTGAGTCAACCGAGGCTTAAAGTCCTAACGTTGGCGAGGTCGGAAATTCGGAGAATGGGTTACCAGCTCAGGTATCGTCCTCATTATCCGAACATGATTCAAAATTGCGAGGCGTATTGCCGATTATTAATGGACCATGTGTCTGTCAGGAAACACTTAGCAATAAAAAAAAAAACCGTATCTTCTGGACCGTATTAAAAGATAAGCAGAAAATTCACTTGCGGCTGCCTTTTGTCTAATGTCAAAGCTTCCGTTTCAAACTTGGAATACATTTCCTAACAGAATGAAAGAAACAATTATTATCAGTATTACTTGGAATATATTTCCAAGTAAATAGTTTACTATTGCATTTAAACAAAGTGTAAAAAGATTATTGTGAAAATCTAATTATCATAAACCATCTTAAAAACTTAACATATTTAAATATTTGAAATGAAAATAATATTGTTAAAATATTATAAGTTCCAATTTTATTTAAAAAGAAGACAATTTAAAAATTAATAAAAGGCAATACCCTCAAATGTTCTTTGTTTTTAGCAAAATACATCTTCTTCAACTTTGTAAGGCTTATATCCGGTTGTATAGTTCCAATAAGATGGTTATAACCAAATAATGATTCCATTACGGCTTGCTAATACTTTTAGCTGGAATAGTTTAAATTTTCGTAGTTTATTTTATTTGATTTCTCCTGAACAGAGAGATCCGATTGCCTGAATATTTATTCTATGCGAATTTTTAAAAATATTTGAGGTGTTGTCAACATGATGTTCCCGAGCTAGTCTGAAGTTCTTAAAATTATTGTCCTATCAAATATTCTTGTCAAATATTTGAAAACAGATACTTATATGAATCGTTTATTTTAAAAATGGCTTTAATTTATTTTCGAAAAAAAAAAAAGTTGATAGTCTTATTATTTCTCTCTCTACGTTACAGAGTATGATTCCATTGACACGGATAATTAACGTCCCTAGTTACTAAACTGCGGGTTGAGGAATCTGTGAGTTAAAGTATTAATATAAATTGAGATAATTATCTAAAAGTTCAGACATCGAACATTAATCTTTTATTTAAAGAATATTTGCATTAAATTAGAGAGTAACTGATTAATTCGAGATATTAAAATTATGGTCATATATGTTCTTTTTATAACATGTAAATCAATTAGATTTTCTAAAAAAAAGCATAAATTTTTTTCGTAACACTTTTTTGATATATGTTTGTTGTTTTATGTATGTTGTTTTGCAATGTCAGTTTTATATAGTAAAAAGTAAGAAATATCATTCAAAACTTACACGAGAGCAATGTCTATTAAATGAAAATATTAATGTTTTATTTCATGCATGGAAGATATTCTCAGGAAGTCCAAACAAAGAAACGTAACTTTAAATTGAAATATAATCAGACAATAATAATTTACTGAACACGAAGGGAAGAACTGTTAATCTAGATGAGAATACTGTCTTTCTCTATAAATCTAATAATTAATTTCTCTCTAATTTGTCTTTAATATCTTCCTTAACTGTTTTTGTTGAAGAAGCCACTATAAGCTGAGAAACATTTAGCTTCCTTAATGCTAATATATTACTTGTTTCAGTGAAAAAGCAATGAAATGTTATTTGATAAGAAATTTTCCCTCCAGCTTCTTGAATATTAAATTAATGATTTTGTGAATTTAAAATTCAGCTATTGTCTAAATTATAAAGTGACAGTTTACTTCTCTTTCTGAGGTTTTTTTTTAAAGTATGAAAGTTTTAAAAATAATCACTTGAATTCCTTAAAACTTTTTATTGCATATGATTATTCCTTGTTACTTAATTACATTCTAAATCACCGTCGAAAATTCTTAAGACATAAAAGTTCTTTCTTATATAATGTAAAAGAGACTATAAGAAAGTGAGAGATTTTATTGAAATCCGTACATACACAAGATTATTTTGATTAGAACTTTATTTTGATATAAATTTAAAGTAAATTCAGATTGATCTGTCGTGAAATATGTTTATTATTAATTGGAAGATAACTAGAGAAATCTGATTTAATTTGACAGTTTAAAATGAAAAGTAATAAAAATAAATTATAAAAGAAGGAGAAGAAACATTTAGTGAAATCCTTCTCTATTCCTATTACAACACAAAGTATTTTGTTAAAAAAACAAATCAATTCAGTTTTTAAAATTTCATTTAAATCCAAAGTCTCTTTCTTAAATGCTACCTATTTTTAAATTACTACAACAAAATACTTAACGATTGGAAAATAAACTTAAAGTGTAATAATCAACACTGAATATGATCACAACTTAAGGCACTCTTCACGTCAGACAAAGATTAGGATTCAAATTCTTTTGATTTTTTCTATTATTCTCTGACTTCACTAGCATTTAGGGAACAGTGTATAACTCATTTGTATTGGAGTAAATCTAATTTTTTTGGGAGTAAAATATGTCTTATATTTTGTCCATTATATCGTAATGCTGAATGGGTATAAAACGTTATATTGTTCAAGGGAAAAACTAGGTGCTTTTCGAATGTTTTTAAATTTTGCGAATAAAGTATAATTAACGGATGTATGAGAGTAGTTCAAAAAGTACTTATGTTAGGAATAGGGTAAATCGCTGTAGTACTGCCCATTGATTTTCCCCCTAAGAAATCCATGAGTATCACATCCATTCCAGCAAAATCATTGGCATAACTTTTCTGGTTGATGAAACCATCTTCACCTTCTTCGGAGCAGATTTATCAAGAGTAATTCCTTGTTTCAATCGTTGCTTGGATTCTGGTGCGTTGTGGACTTATATCTTATAGACCTAGATAACTCGAAGCAACATTAGTCAAAATGAACGTATGAAGCAGTTTCAAATTTACTTTGGCACAGTTTACAATGGTAACACCAATTTGCCTTAGTAACGCCCTATATCGTTGAAAACAAGCACTTTTTGAGCCTACCTTGCATGTGTTAAAACGTCACGCATTTATATGAAAATTAGAATTACATTCTTCTTGTGTGGAAATATATTCTGAACTTGGATCAGAATATATTTCCAAGAATATAATAATTATATCTAATGAATTTGCAAAATAATAATACTAATCAATGACCCGAAATTCACTTAATTTTACATTAACAAAAACCCAGAAAAAGATATTTATTAATCGTATCTGAAAGTTTGCTTAAAAAATGATTGAATCAAATACATTTAAAAAATGTGAGTGCATATAGTCCTTTTGATGTCTGTTATCATTTTTCTATTTTGCTGGTTATTATATTATCTTAAATAGTTATTTAAGAGAATTTTAGTCCCGTCAAAGATATTTTTTAAAAATCTATATTTCTTCATATATATTTTATATATTATTAATAGTTTTTAGCCACTCAAGGTTCAAAAACTTTAGTAAATGATAAAAGCAACCCAAGAACTTTTCAAAATAAAGTATTATTTGATTTTTTGTGGAAAATCAATGAATATATCAAATTTACAATTTTTATCATATTATCTCTTTTTGTCATTTCAATTCTAGCCCAAGGTAGCTGGGATAATAGACTTTGTTGCTCTATATCTTATAAAACTAACCCGTGATAGGACATCGTCATTGACTGGCGATTGACTTTGTTTTGGAGAGGGGGTGCCACCTCAGATATTATCTACATCACTTGAAAATTATGAGAGCTGTCGCTAATAGTCCTTGTATCGCTTGTAAGTGCGATGTTAATAAACACAATCAATAACATTCAATATCTAATCTAATAATTCAAATATCAAATTTATAAATTCTGAAAAAAGTTCAACATTTCGTGACAAAATCCATTTTAGCAAGACTTTGCATGGACAACTTTTTTAACTGTAAATTTTTTTTTCATTCTTATAGTAGCGAAGTATGATCTTTTGAAATAATATGTGGCGAGCCTTTTATAGTTCAGGAACCTAAAAGCAGTTATCAGAGAAATGCAGCACTATTGTCCCCCTCCCTCCAAAAAAAGTGTTCATTCAACTGATTTTATCTATAAAAACTTAAATTGAATGTAATTTATTTCAGGCTTTCACACACAGGAGGAGTTGGATTTCAAGAGCATCAGAAGGAAATTCGCTTTATGAACAAGCAATATCTGAATGATTGTCGTTTTATTTCAGATTAAGGATTTTCAAGAAATGTTACCGGCATCATGGATTAAAAACTTTCGAAATGGAGCAGCTTCTTCATGGACTAACTTTTTCCAAAAGAGATCAATTGTTCGTGGATTTAGAAACATTTCTTTCATATTGCTGCCATAACAATTTAGTTTCGTAGACTAACGGTTCCTTAAGGATCACAAGCTCGTTTCACCTCCTTCGAAAAATAGAAGACTAACGGTAACCGAAAGGAAACAGATTTTTTTGAATTATATACTGGGAGAAAAGTAATTATGGATTTCCTACTTCGTGTTCATTACATTGTAAAAATAGAATGACGTCAGTTTGTTTTGGAATTAAAGGTACAATGATGAAATCCACATAAACATTACAAAGTGGGATGTTGCCTTTTCAATGCTTTTAAATGTGACACCCAGTTTCAAGGAGTAAACACCCTTGATATAATTGATACTTTAGGGGGAATTGCTTTCTGTTCCAGATATCCAAGGTGTATGTCTGCGAACCCGCAGATAGGCAGTTCAAACTTGCCGAAACACAGCTGAGGTCAACACGGCCTGAGCCATTAGAAATTAAATCTATGACTACAATACTATTTCGACATGATTCAGTTCAGAATAATTTGTCATTTCTGATACTTATGAATATTTTACAGACAGGTGGCATGACAGGAACACTATATCAGTGAGGACAACATTTTCATTGATCCGAGGAAATATCACTGTTTGTTAATTGTAAAGAGTATCACCATTGGAAATAGAACCAAAATGAACAGCTCTATTTTCTTTTGCTGTATAAACTGTGTTATAGTTATCTTTTCTGAGTTTATGAAGGCGTTTTTTGATCTTAAGGCTTACTATTAAGCTCCAAACTCTTAAGGAGTTGGGAACGCCATTCGCAAAAACATCTTTTAGTTAAATTAACTTTTCTCATAAGAATAGTGTACCATTGGATAAGTATGCATCTGTGTAAATTAGTAATTGCTTAAAATGTACAAACCGTGATTTTCCTAAAATAATGGTGTCTTTTATGTAAATTTTGGTATTTGCGCTGAATTAGATCTTGTGAATTTATAATGCAGTTATATTATAGAGTTCCAATCGGTTAGGAAGTCAGATTGAATTGTGCAGTAACATATTATTGATAATTAACTTCATCCATATCGCATCAATGTGTTAGTATAAAACCATAAGAGTATTATACCACTGGATAAGTGTGCCTATGTGTAAATTTATCATTGCTTAAAAATGTACAAACCGCGATATTCTTAAATTGGTAATGTGTTTTTTGCAGATTTCGGTATTAAAGCTAAATTAGATTTTATGATTTCATAGTGGAAGTTATCTCTCTTTTGCGAATGCAGTAGTGGTTCTAATCGTATAATATAAAATTCTAAGCTGTTTAGAAGTTAGAATCAACTGTGCAAAGATATATTATTGTGAATTACTTTTGCCATGTGAAGTCACTGTGTTTCGTGTTAGTGATCAATTGTAATTGTATCTCATTCCATAAGTGTGCATTGTATCATTGTGTAAATGTATAAATTGTATCATTGTTTGAAAAAGTACAAAATATCTTAAAAATCATTTCGTGCTTTAAGTAGTTTACTGTATTAAAGTTAAATTAGGTTTAGTGTTATATTTACTTCTAACGAATAAAAATGCTTCGTTTAATATTTGTTTATTTTCTTTCTTTTTCCTCCTGTATTGCTTTAATTGTCGGTATTAGGAGATCCCTTTTTATATTAAACGACACATTGAGGAGACGTCACAATGTCAATTTCTAATTTTTTCTTCAGTTAAATTTCCTCTCCATTGATGATTTTACTTTCGTCCATTGAATGTCAGACAAATTTGTTTTTACTTCTGCAAAATATCTTATAAATTTTGCTTTTATTTAGACCTTTTTTAATGTATTATTCCTTCGTCCTTAACTCTATTAGATATAATAATATTTCCTTCATGCATGAGTAATGATCAACAGATCTAATTACTGATTCATGGTATTTCGTAAGTATTTTTTAAGGTAAACAAATTCACACACACACACACACAATTACTTTTGACGATGTTTTTCTTCTTATTATTATTTGTAGATACTACTAGCTGAATATTTCTGTCCATTCAAAAGTTTATTGATATTTTTCTGGAACTCCTTTTTCTTCCCGGTCCGCTTATCACAATCAATATGCCTCGTAATTTCGGACCACATTCAGATGACGTGGTTGGCACCCTTTTATTCCCATTCATTCCAACTTGAGGACTCTGGGCTCTCGGCGTGAGAGCCCAGAGGTCAAAACGTGATTTTAATGTATATAGCTTCTCTACAAGATGGGTTTATAGTGGAAAGAAGGTTCGTTAAAGTATCGCCGGCCATGAGCACGATGTCAAGACCACTCGACTACCGTGGTCTAGTCTTCCTAACATAACTAATATGTTTCATAAATTAAAAGAGGCCGTGCTAATCGAGTAGTGAAGGCCGAGAGCTCGCGGCCGACATTGTTTCCATCCTGTCTTAGGTTTTCGAGTCCTAGTGCCTCTGAAGACCGCTGTACAGAGAGGCGGAAGCACTTAATGCTTTTCAAGATTCCAACTTCTCCCATTGGCGTGTCATGGAAGTTAGAAGGAGAAATAGCCAGCTCAGATGTCGTCCTCGTCACTTGAGTGAGGTTTAAAATTACGAAATCCTTCGCAAATAGCACTCCTACATCTACTTCAGCGCTTTCTTATCAACAACCTAGATCTCAAAGGATCGTACTGTCTGACCTCCCACTGATGAAAATTTTAAATCAGTTAAAAATAAAGATACCTCGGAACTCATTAAAAAGAGTTTTCGTTCAAAATAACCAAAATCAATAAAATTAGTTTCGGAGGCTTGGCTATCAACCTGTGGATGAGAATGATGTGCAGTTGCTGGAATCAGAGCTCAGGAAGATTTATTCCCCGAAAAAATATGATATAGAGAGGCCTAAGGCTAGATATTAGCAATTTATATTATTTGGAGTAGATGTATCATATAATGTCGACTCGTTAAGGGAGGCTTTAATTCAAAAGAATGAAATATCCCTTTTTAAACACACACACACACAAAAAACCGAAGGAGGTACAAATTGAGTAATAACAATCAACCCCAAATCTTACTACAATTGAATGTTAATCACTCGTGGGCTGCGCATCTTCAGGCCTTTGTGGTAGCTTTGGAACTTGGATCCGACCTTCTGCTTACCTAAGATATTAGGAATTAAGAATAGGTGTTTTATTTAAATATAAAAATTTTCTATTTTATTAACAAACATATATTTCTTTCCTCATGATGATTTTCATATTTTGTTAAAGGAACTTTCATATTTTGTTAATGGAACCGCTTGGGTAAGCTCTAGGGCATTTTGCCAACAGCCCCCTCATGTTGATTCTAAGTAAGTTTTTTCTTCATCAGTGAATTATTCAAACTCATAAATTAGTGTCATATTCAAATAAGGTTGTGTGTGTGAACTGGAACTCACTGCCATAAGTAAAAGCTATCAGATTAATTTAGCCTATCATCTACTTGCTTTCACTGCTCCACTCAACGGTCTTTGGTGAAAACAGAACTCGAATCAAAGACCTTTAGAAAGGCTGTATTCGCCTCCTTTCAGAATCGCACAAAATAGTATTAATAAAACTCTGAAAAATCTGCTAAATTTTTTAAACTGTTGATATAAGTTGAATGACATAACGCGTTTTATGCACACTTGATTTTCAAGTTATGAATGAATTCATCTCATTGCTTTTAAGTCAAATGATCTTAAGATTTGAAAATATTGTTTTCAAGATGTATCATTTTGAAAGAATTCAGAAGAAAAAAAGTCTGTTCAAATGTACAAGTAAATAAAGTGTCTAAAACATTTAGTGTAAATTTTCGAACTACAGTTTCTTTTTTCAACCAAGTCTTTTTCACTTTTCAAATCTGAATTGTTGAAATTTGGGAAGACTTGATTATCCAAATACAAAATCTCATATTCTCATATTTACAATTCTTTCTATAATTCTGATCAGATTTGAAAGATAAAAAAGATTTTAAAATTTGTTTTAGAACTTTCCACTTTTCGGTTCACTAAAGTATTCTAGATAATCGCTTTGTCTTCACGTTCTTTGGTTTGTCGCTATTAATTTGCTTCTTTTGTGAAGTTTTGCTCTGCCATGATTCAAGCAATCTGGACAATATCATAGAAATCTTCGACCAAAACATAGAGAGATCCTTATTTCCATTTGCGGACTGCATGTCCTCTCTGAAATCTTGACATTTGCTCTTATCTAAAGAGAACAGAAATTAAATTAATTAATGTGAATAAGCGGAATATAATTTCAATGAAATTCTTAATCTAGAATTACAATTTTCTTATTTTGCTCAACAGTAGGGATGTTCAGGTATAATTAGCCGGAGTACTAGGTATTCCTTAATTTGGACGCTCAAATTTAAGCATTTAATACATTTTGGATCGAAATATATCCTCTTATTGTTGTTCGATGCAGTTGAATAATTTCTCCTTAGTGTGTCAGTTTTTAAAAGTGTTTATTAACAAATTAGCATGAGCAATATTTGTCTACAATGAGTAGTCAAAAATGTGATACAACCCCCCCCCCCTTTCCAGAATGTTTAAGGGAATGTATAGTCAGTCTCTATTTAAAAGCACATTTTGAATCAAAGATTTAAATAAAGTTTCTAGTATTTGTTGGGAGATTAAAAATTATTCATGTAGAAGAGAGCTTTGTAATCATTGCACTGTAGTATGTGAAGGGCACCTGAATGGGACACGATTTTCTTATTTATTGAAAGGGATCCATCACTGCTAGAAAATCTAACATGAGTATGGAGCGATGGGAGCACGCCATTTCACCTATTAATACGAAGCTATCTGAGAATGAAATGAAAAATTTTTCCTTAAGATAACTTTGTTTTTTCAAGACTAAGATTGTGTCTCTTAGAAGTCACAAAGCAATCAATAAAGGTAAGAAATTTCGTGTGGTCATCTAAATTGATCTCCATCAACGTCATTAATCTACCAACTTTGAACATATGTTCTTAAATAATAAATATTATTGGAACTAATTTGTGCATCCTATAACTTTTTACATTGTTATACATCTAAAATAATTCTCTGAAAAAAAATTCAAAATTTTTAGTTAAAAAAAAGTAACAACCTTGAGGACAATGAAGTCTTTAATCAAGATCAACTGTATACCCCGGTGCTTTCTCGTCTGATGTGACATAAATTTTCAGTCATTTCATATACAAGTGTTTCTTACAACGTAGTATTCATATGAACATTTTTAGTCTCCTGTACTAAACTTTTATAATCTATGATGTAGTCATTTATATAATCTTTTTTTTTATCTTTAATTTTTATCTTTAATTAATCCGTTTTTAGAATCCATTGCAGATGCTTTCGACTTTAATCGTGTTGTTTAGACACATAACCTGCATTTCCATATAGTTTTCATATTCACAAAAGAAGATGCTATAGAATACTTTCAAATCATTACATGCTTGTGTTTGTTATTGTCCAATTTTTCACTTGCAATTAACAAGTCAAAAATACCTCTGAGTCGAAATGTCTTCTCAAATATACAATCAAGTATACATATTTTAAATTTTTATCTCGAAATGTTTTATTTTTCGATTCCACTTGAAAGAGCACCATCTGTAGTTTTTTTAAAATGACACATTACAGTGGAAGAAAAAAAATGACTTATTTCTAAGCAGCAGAGTTGATTTTTATCTGTTTTCTTCTCTAATAGAAAAATTTAGCCACGTTAGCCAAAAATAGTCCACGTTGGCAGTCACTTAACATTAAACAAATATATGGAATTATAAGATAAATTCTCCATTAAATGGAAAATTAATGTATAATAATCAGCAATGGTTATTTTTATTCATAGAAGTATTCCCCTCCAAACCTATATAATACAAAAATTCCGGGGTCTAAATCCATCAAATGCTTAGAATTTATCTTAGACAAAACATTATCGTGAAAACAATATATTACGCAAAAGTGAGAAAATATACGGAAAATTTCACGTAAAAGGAAACTAATAATATACTGGGAATCCAAAATGACTCTGCAAAACAGTTTTTTTTCTGTATATTTCTATTCTACGTCCAATTTAACCTAATGGTCGTCCAGAGCGGGGTTGATTGGCTAAGTCCAATATAATTTATTTGAAAATTCTCAAAGCTCTACACTATGAATGATAATCAAAACAATTTTCATTCCATAGAAACACTGAAATTAAAAAAGCTACTGAAAAATTCCCACTTATCACAAATACATTTATTAATTATCAATTAAATTTGTAACTCTTTTCAATATACGGAAAATATTAATATGTGAAACTTTGAAAATTACAATGTAAAGCCTAATACAGAAATATAAAGAAGAATACTTTTAGATCTCTATGAACCTCATCAAGTTATTAATTCTTAATTTCGATTTTCTAAATTTTTTTCCACTCTCTATGTTTCAATTTTAAATTTTAAATATTCTCATAGCATCCGTGGTCATGTAATTTTGCACTGAACTCTCTCCAAGCCACCACACTTATACCTAAATAACACCTTGACAGAGAAGCCACTAGAGTCACTTCTTTTTGCTGCCTGTCAAACAATAACAGAGCATTTTCTCAGCGCAGGCGGCAATGCTCTATGAATTCCCGGAGAGACAGTTTCCTTAGTTTTCAATGCCCATCAATCAACAGGAAACCTCCCTAGAGGAACAAAAAACTACAGCGTTTAAAATCCATTTTAAACCAATTTTATGAACAGTTCGATAATGATATAAGCTTGAGGACCGCTATGCATCTCAGACAATTTCTCTCTAGTAAAAATATACTTACACACAGCTACTGAGCTTCTAAAAGATTTCATCCAAAGAAATTAAAGTAATTCGTGTTTTTTATTTTAATTTATCCAGACTGTGTAAGATTAGATTTATTAACTTATTCATTAACTTTTGAAGATCTTATGACTAAGCATGTTTCATTTATTGCATAACTTCGCTATCTTTTCCTTTATATGACCGCGGTAGCCTAGTGGTCAAGGTCGTGGACTCGCGGCCGGCTGTTTTCGTTCAGTCATGGGTTCGATCCTTGGCACCCAAAGACCCTCCATGTAGCCGGGGCTGATGCACGTTAAATGTGTCGGGGCCCTAAGTCCTCCCGTTGGAGTGGTATGGATGTAGGAGAAGGGAATGCTAGCTCAGGTGTCGTTCTCGTCACCTGACCATGGTTCAAAATTACGAGGTCCATCGCCAATAACCCTCGTGTTGCTTCTAGTGCGACGTTAATAAAAACTAAACTTTTCCTTTATATAAGTAAAACATGCATACTATTTCCCCTGTCTTGAGAAATAAAGTCGTTATATTTAATTTCAGACCAGGAAAGAATATTGAAAAATCGTGTATTTCATGTAAAATTGTATTTTTCGGATTTCTTCGTTTTCTTCTAATTTTGTCTGCTTCACAACATAGATATATAGATATTAAATATATTGTTGAAATAAAAAGTGAAATCTATTAATTAGAATTTGATATATGAACTTTAGCGTAAACGTCAATTTTTACTAAATTTTAAACAACTATGGTTAAAATTTGAAAAATAAAAAAAAAAGTTCATTAAAATGACTTTTAAATTTACAATTTTATAGACCACTGTAACTGAAAACACAAAAGTTTCACAAAAATTTCTTTTTTTTTGAAAAAAAGTGTTCCGAAGTATCTCTCATTCTTCTACATTAATCACTTTTTTTGCACCGTATGCTATACCGCTTTGTAGTAATGCTTAAGCCTTATTTTAATAAAAAAAAGTTTATAAAATAAATTTTAAAAAATTACCAAGTAGAAAATCTTTAATGAAAACTCCATTATTTGTAAAATGAAGCAGATCGTCTTTAAAAAAAAATATTTGTTCGACAATTTTAAAGAATTTCATTGCTCCAAATTAGCATTTAAAAATATTCTAAAAATGTATGCTATAATGAAAGAAGAAAAAAAAGGTAATTATTTTCTTACAAATATTCTATGGGGAAAAAAAAACGCTGCTAAAACATGGCATTAAAAATAGAAACAAAAATAAATATAGTACTAAAAGTAGAATTAAACATAAATTTGAGCTATTGTTTGTTGTTTAAGTAAGTTTTATCGAACTAAGGTAGAATATTTGCGATAGAAAAGCACTGCGACAGTGTTCGAAATTAACTATGGCCTCCCAATCCTTCCGTATTTTCTACCGTGATTTGTTGCCAAATGCGGGAGAACCACAAATTGCATACGCACTCACCCAGTGCTTGATTATCACGGCAACATTTAACCATGAGCACAAAAGTAGTTGTGGCTGAATGGTTAAGCGCATGCATTTGATAACTTTGGAATTGGATTTCTCCCGAATCCTACTGAACAGTTCACTCATCCATTAGAGCGCGACTTGCCTTTTGGCTACACCTACTTCGTTTGCTCTATAACTGTTTTAATTGGACTTGCCGCTCCGATGAAACAGTTTCCCCATGGTCGAGGATCTTGCTTGCATTAAACAATTAACACACTTCGATTCAAATCGAATTCTCTTGCTTGATTGCTGCTTTCCGAGCTGTTTTAGAAATCTCTCTCTTATCTTTATTTTACTTTAATTTTTATAATTTTTGATTTTGATAGTCTTTTTATGTAACAATAGATAATTAGTATTTTTCCTATTTAATTAGGCCCGCGGTAGCCTAGTGGTCATGGCCGTGGACTCGCGCCCGCCGGTTTTCGTCGAGTAGTGGTTTCGAATCGTGGTTCCATTAAATACCCGCTGTGTAGTGGGATTGATGCGCGCTAAGCTGTCGAGGGCCCAAGTCCTCCCGTTGGCGTGGTGTAGAAGGTTTGAAGAGGGAGAATCCAACACCAGTGTCGTCATCGTCTCTTGACTGAGGTTTAAAATAACGCGGTCCGTCGCCAATAGTTCTCGTATCGCATCTGGTGCAACGTTAATAAACAATCACTCACATATTTAATTAAGATGAAGAAGTCTATCACCAAGACCAAACGATTTGGTAATATTCTAAACCATACCAAAAATTGGACTTTATTATTTTCAGCAACAATCGGCCTTGTAATTATTTTAAAAAATAGTACAGCGCTCAAGTGTTTTATGTAATGGGATTTAATATTTCAACGAGAACGATCCATTGAATTTATTCCTTGGAATTCGTATTAGAACCATCAAAACGACAGAATTTATATTTAGTTTTTTTTTTTTTTTGTAATTATTATTATTAAAATTATTGTAATAAAATGCACGCTGAGAGTAGATGCAGAAAAAGACATAATTCCTTGACCGTGAGTCTGAATGAATGACATGGAAAAAAAAAAGACAGACTTATTGGGATGAAGGAAGGAATATGTTCATAAATTTACTTTTGCATAGCCAGTATATAAAAATAAAGTACTCAATATAAAGTTCAAAAATACTTTTTCAATGTTAGTTTTCCTGTAATTAGTACATATGTTTACAATGTATACCTTTAATTGATTTTATTGTAGGCATAATTTAACTTAAATGTAACTATTCTTTTAAACAGATCTTATATCTTGAAATAACATTTAAAAAGGGATAGCGTTTTATTCTGATTTTGAAATCTTAGTTTCTTAAAATGTGAATAACGTTGATCAATTTCTAATTTTATCTTATTTTTGATGACAATAGCTGTATTTCTTTTTAATGTAAACTAATGAGCGTAAATAATCAGGTAGATAGATTTAAAATCGATAATTATCACACTTCAGGATATTAAAATACAAGCTTTAAGAGATTAAAAAAACTATCTACTCGGAACTGAAGCGAAGAAAAGTATGTAAGTATCACAGCATTGAAACATTGTAAATCATAGTGAGATATTTAAATTTTGCTAGGGATTTTGAAATGTGTGTATAAGAATGGCATAAAAAAACTTTCTTAAAGACTTTTGTTGTAAGATATATTACAGATTACAAATAATTAATACAAATTGCACTTTATTTGTAGATTGAAGTAAAAAAAGTGCACAAAAGTTTATGAAATTAGAAACTTCTTAACTGTGTTAAAATGTCTGAAAACACATGTAAAGTAATTGTTTTACTAACATACATTTAAGGTTTTATATGCATCTATAAAGCTTTCTATTGTTCTCATTGTCAATAAATCTATAGAATACGAATAATATGATACATCCTGTACAAGTCAAAATGGTCAATAACAAAAAAAAATTTTCTTTCACATTTGTAATACCTTTAGTTGATTATTAAAAGTTAAATCACAGATTAAAATTTTTCTATAAGCAAACGATTTCATTTTTTCTGTATATATTTATAAAATAATAATATTAATAATTTCTTCGTACGCAATCGAAAATTTCCCTAATTTTTTGAAAAAAAATATTGTCACAATAATTTTCAACTCATGCCTTTTATTTCTTACATAAATCAGAATTTTTTGAAATTTCAAACAGAAAAGTATGAAATCATGACACGTTTTTTTAAAAAAAATCCTAACACTATTATGATTTTATGTTAATATAAATTGATAGATTTCGAAATGAAGTTTAATTAAAAATTCTAAAAATTTCAAATATTTCTAAGACCAAATACAACGTTATATTCTTGTTGTAAAAATGAAAGTAGTAATTTAAATAATTAGTTGAGCTGTTTCAATCGAAGAGTCTTTTTCAAGAATCTACTTAATTTTAAATATTTGCCAAATATCATAATCATTTTAAATTCACCATATCTCTTTTATATACGAAACATCCACCCAAAAACTCACTGAAGAATTCGCTCCAAAATACATTTATTCGTCGAGCGATGGATTCTATAATGTGTTCTTTATATATATATATATATTATTTAATATTATTTTGTAATACTTATAATGCTTTCCAGTTATTCGTATCAGCAGTTAATTGTTTCTAAATGAAAACAGTCACTGATGAGACAAAAAGTTCACAATTTTTAGTTTAGTTTAGTTTTTAATAACGTCGCACTAGAAGCAACACGAAGGCTATTGGCGACGGACCTTGTAATTTTGAACCACGATCAAGTGACGAGGACGACACCTGAGCTGGCAACCCCTCTCCTAATATCCACACTACCCCAACAGGAGGACTTTGGGCCCCGAACAGACTTAACGTGCATCAGCCCCGGCTACACGGCTGGTCTTTGGCGGCCAAGGATCGAACCCGCGATTAAACGAAAACCGCCACCCGCGAGTCCACGACCGTGACCACTAGGTTACCGCGGCCCCTCACAATTTTATTACGAGACGTCGGATGACAATTGACATAATTTATTAATGATCAAATACGACTCTGTCAGTCTATTGTACCCCAACATGTTTGTAATCTAGTCTTACGTCAACATTAAAGATCATTCTTATCAGCGTACTTTGTTCCTTGTCAGTGTGATGACTGGGGATTCGAAGGGATATACCAACATTCGCTCACTCCAGAAGACTCCTGTAAACCAGTGTTTCTCAACTCTTTTTGGCCCACAGACCAATACAATTTGTGAAAAAATTCGCGGACCAGGATTTTTTTTAACAAAAAAAAAAAAAAAAAAAAACTTTACTAGGTATTAAAGAGCTGTTATATATAAAATAATTGTAACTTTTATATTAGTGTCATCTACTTACAATAATATTTAAATGTAAAGATAGATAATTATTGTAATTTTACAACGTTTTTATATATCAGTGTGTCATCAAATTTTCGATCGTTAAATTAACCAACTTACCGTCAAGCTAGAGCTCTGAAATTTTGGGAATCGTTCTTATTCGCCTAACAATGCAAGACGTTTGGGACAAGTTTTAATTAATATTTCAATAATTTTTTTTTTTTTTTTTGACTACAGCAGCACTAGCATCGATAAATCCTTCGGGATCAAGGCATGACGAATAAATGCCAATGAATAAATAAAAACGTTGGTTTTTATCCAAAATTATTTATATGTAAGTAAATAGACCTTTAAAAAATTCACCAAAAATTGCAAAAAGTTAATCACAAATTCATTGCACACATATATAAACAATAACATCAAAATCAGTCTTCTGATTACTATAAAATTTAATATCTATAATTTTTGTTTATTTGGCATAGAATGTTAATGAGAGATTAATGCTGCTCTCCTTTAATTACTTTTTAATTGCGGGTTCTAAATTAACAAAGTAAGTCTGAGTGGTGAAATAGCCGAAAGCGGATTTCTAAATTTATTTTTTATTACCGTCACAGACGGGAATCCCCTTTATATAAAGATTTTGTTGCGAAGGGGACTAACATTTAAATTGTTTTCTTGTATAGAAATAGATATTCATTTTTAATTTTGATCAAAAATTGATCTATAGACATGCTGAAAAACCAGTTTTTAACACAGTATTAAATTAACCTCAAAGAGGGATTCATATCTTTTGTCACATAAATTTAATTAACAACTGTTATATATTTTGAAAGGGTTTGTTATTCACAAATTCCTTTCGCACGGGATGTTTCAGTTGGGAAATATCTTTCGCGAAACTATTACACACACACACTCACTCACACACACACACACATAAAAATGTTTAAATCTTGTGAAATAACAAAATCAAAATAGTTATTAAATATATCAATATTATTATTTTTTACTTTATCCAATAGAAAAATTAATTTTTCCCCCGTGAATACATATATATATTTTTTATATATAAATGAAACTCATATAGCAGTTCGTTGTAAACTCAGATTTTAATCATTGATATATGAATATATATTATTTAAACATGCTTATTTAGCAGCTCATTCTGTATCAGACAAATGAATTCTTAAGATTTTTTTTCCTATTAAAAATAGTTCTATTTCACCCTCAGGGGCTTACCGTCTTTAGATATGTGCGGGCTTCATGAACCTCAGGGAACCTAGTGATATTTTTCTCTCCCGTGGGTTAACTATTTTTTTCTACATAAATAACAAACCCCTGGGATACCCCAACAATCTTTCTCTAATTTCGACCTCCCCTCTTGTTTTAAAGTTCTTTTTTCCCCCTTTCTTCCCTCTAGATCCCAGCTTATTATTATTATTGATATTCCTACACGTATCCATTCGTTTTTGTTTAAACTGTCTTGAATCCGTGTTTGTTCCTTACTGTTTTGCTCTTATTCATTTTTATTTATTTCATTTTTGGTTTAATTTTCCAATGCTGCCTTGCTAACCCGCATGTTTGTCGTGTGTGGCGTCCCGTAAGGAGGAAAGTGGTGTCCTAGGGACACCTTTTATATCCCCTTTGGCTCTTGCTTCGCTGTAGAAAGTTGTGTTTTGCACAATATGTCCCAAGAGGATTCGGTGCAGTTTATTAAGTCAACCAACCATCATTAATTCAAAATGCCTGCTTAAAATCTTACCTCGTGAGAGCCTCAGTAATAATTGTACTGGTAATCTCGCGAGTATGCAGTAAAAATTGCTTATGCTCCGCACCAACCTCCTGGCAAAATATTCCGAACAACTTGCTTTTTACATCGACATTCTTTATCTTCAATAAAATAAATAATTTTTATAGATTCCGCTGAGACCACATTTAATTCTGTGGATAGACTTTCCATTACTAATTGTTGTCTGTGGATTAAACAGTGGGTAATTAGTAAATCAGAATTATCTATTTCCTGAATTCTTTTATTAACGCCACAAAATGTCTGTCAATCATACTAGCCACTTAATCGATACAAACACTTACGCATATTTTCTATTTTAAAGAGTAATATGTGAACTAAATAGGTTAATAATTTCATTACCTGTTTTGAATGAAACCAAAACAATGCAACGTAACAATTCTTTGATTTCTTCCAAAATAAGATCGCTATATCTGACGTAGCAAGGGATTAATAAGGTCTTTATAGAAATATCGCATGATTCATCAATTTGCATTGCAAAAATTTTGATTTCTTTATCTTTTATATATTGACTGGTATTCCTAATCCTCTAATATTTTTTCAATTCTTCTTCTTATAGTATCGTTAGATGAAGGAATCGATTTGATTTGATCAATAGCCGAGATCCAAACATTTCTAAACAAATGTCTATTAAAATTGGTTTGATTAAATTTTCTCCTGTGGTAAATAATTTTTTGGTTTTAGCAATTCTTAAATGCAACTAGATACCAGCATTCTAGCAGTGATTTATTCTAAACAAAGTTTCATTTAAATGCTTTTGTTTGTAATCCTAATCTTATTTTTTAACGCTCTGAATATACATACAGTTTATTTGTCACCTCGAAATGTTTAGACTTCAAATGTCATAATTTTTTATGATTTCGTATCATTTACAAAAACTTCATGCCAAATATTACGCATCGGATGGACATTTTCGTTCATAGATTTGGACCAAAGAATAAAGCCATAGTTTAATTATTCATTGTTGTAGCTTTTGATAAAAAGTGTTTATTTTTTTTCTTTTCTGGTTGACACCCAAGTTTTTCTGTTTCACTGTTATTCTTTTGAAACGATAAATTGAAATTTAAAAAATTCATTAGCGTGCCTTGTTTACGGTTCTTGTCTCATTAAGAGTTAAAAATAATTTTTTATTAACGCCTATATAAGTATTAAAAATGATCAATAAACTTATTTTTATATTTGCATGAAAGTACTAAACATATTTTAACGAACGTCACGAAATAAATGAACGTAACAAGACAAATGGGAGCACACTCGAGTGTTTTAAATCTTTAAAGACAAAGTTAGGGATTCTTGATCCTAAAATTATGGTATTAACGTAAAAATTATCGAGCAAATTGTATTATTTTTTATTGAATAAAAAATGTTTTTTTAACACAGGCAGTTTAATTTAGTTTTTATTAACGTCGCACTAGAAGCAACACGAGGGCTATTGGCGACGGACCTCGTAATTTTGAACCACGGTCAAGTGACGAGGACGACACCTTAGCTGGCACCCCCCTCTCCTAACATCTCCACCATGCCAACTTAACTCAGGCAGTATAAAATCTTTAAAAGCTGGTGCCGGTCCAGAGGTTGAGAATTTTTGCTCTAAATAATCCGTCAGCTACGTATACAAGTTCACACACGTCAACTACAACTATTCGCTATTAATAATTATTTACTAATTGCTCACTTCCAACTTCTTGCTTCTAACTTTCCAATCTCCTCTTTTTTTTTTTGTTTCACCTATTTGAGGACGTTTTTCTTATATTCAGTTCATTACATTGCTCAAGTTTATTTAATTTGTTTAAATCATGTTTAATTTGATCGGGTCAAGGTTTTATTTTGTGCAATTCAATTTATAAAATGTTCCTTAAGTTAGTTGAGAGAAAATCGCGAATAGCTGAATGTTTCATACTAATGTAAATTCCCATAAACATCTTAAACTTCTTTTCATACGGAAACTTTAATAGTTCTTTTATGCTGTTTAACTGTCTGTCAGACACAATTGATTCAAACGGCATAGCTCTGGTATTTTATTTTAAAACTTTTTCCTCATTGATAGGTGACCCCGGTAGCCGGAGTGGACACAATTGCAAGCTTGCGGCCAATGTGTTTTAGCCCCATTATGGGTTTGGAAACTTGATGCAACTAAAGATTCACCGTGCAAGTGAGCTAATGTACGTTCATTATATTGCAGCTCCAAGTTTTCCCGTTTACATGATGTTGTATCTTGGTGAGGGATGCCAGTTCAGATGTTGTCCTCGTCTTTGACCGAGGTTCAAGCCTACGAAGCTCCTAAAAATTTATAGCTAGAGATCATATAGTTTAAATAATTAAATTATAATTCAATAAATAAATAATTAATTATTAAAACAAAAAAAACTTATTAAATAATTAAAACAAAAAAAAACTTATTAAATAATTAAAACCAAAATAATTTACATCTAATAATTAATTTATAAATACTCACTCAACCCTTATAATAAACGGTTTCAACCAATAATTTAAAAACTATTAGTAAAATACGAAAATATCCCAATTTAATAACAAAATATATGTTTCAATGGCAGGACTTTATCACTCATACCGCATTTGAGCCGGAAATTATTACTCCCATTCTTAATTTTCTTTAGGTTTTTAGCAAAATCTTAGAAAAAAATGCCCCGTGATGTGAGGAATCTAGTTGACATCGGAGAAAAAGAAATTATTTACAAAACAGTGATGACAAAGGATATTATTGTAATGGAATCTTTCCGGAAGAAAACTAATTTCTGAAGGTGAAGAGCGGGAGAATGGATTGTGAAACAAAAGAGAAAAGAAAGTGAGAAGATTGACGAAGACAATTCATGAACATTTTCAATTATCTTTTTGGAAGATATAAACCTACAAAGAGGAGAAA